>OMNV01001894.1:5200-24576 GCA_900303265.1 Brotula barbata
ACCAAGCCCACCACCTCCAACATGCCAGACCCTCAACACGCAGCGCTGTTTATGAATATGACCACGTGTGACCACGTATGAGCCACTCACACGAAGATCGTGATGTGTGTATTTTGCGAGATTTTGTTAAAATCCTCATAAAAATCGGGCATTTCCTCTTTTCGTTGATCAAAACTGTCGTTTACAAAAAATTTGATCTGATCAACGTAAAGAAAACAGGAAGGGGTCTGCTGCAACGTCTTGCTGCTGTGACCTTTGGTTGAGGTAATGACTCCACACACACACACACACACACACACACACACACACACACACACACACAGAGCTCCCTAAAGTACAACCTGCTGGCCCACAGCACCGCTCAGAAATAGCAACTGGAAACTGGACCCCGACGAACTTACAGGAGTTTAGGTGTGGATGGAACGACATGTATGGAGCACAGAGCAGTAATCCAGATGTCATTTGACTGGATCAGTTCATATCCAGCCATATTAGGTGCACCGAGGGTTGGCACGGTGTTCCAGTCCGCAACGTTCTTGCTGTGAGGCAACAGTATTGATGCTGTACCACGGGATAAGACAAAGCTAACAGCTAACTTCATAAAAATGTTAGATTTACTACCACACTGGCTAACACATGATGATGATGAGCCTCCGTGTGTCATCAGTGTCCGCAGAGGTTCACCTTGTGTGACCGCACTCATGCTGATTTTTTCACAAAGTTGACCTTTATTATTTAACTATTAATCCAAAAAAAATAAATGAAATAAAATACTACATCTCACAGGGTTGAGGTATCATTGAGATCAAATTTACGCGGGTCCGCCCACCACCATCCGTATTGGCTTCCCGGTGTCAGTTCATCTGGAAGTGGGAAAATAATCCCAAAACAATTCCTGGATCTATGTCTGTGTTTGAATTGGCACCAAAATTTATTGTTCTTCTTCTCTGATTCACACTCCACCCTTCATCGGGGTTCAATTAAAATCGGTTCAGAGATTATCGTGACCTCCTCGGCGTGTTGAACAGAAACCGTTCAGATCTTTGGTGCACTCCTTGGTCTGGGCTTGTGGTGATGTTTTAATTGTGGTGTGTGTCAGAGATAATGAGACAGACAGTGGCAGCTGCACCAACCACAGTGAAACCGCACATTCCCACAATACCCGAGAGAAAACAGGGTCAACCTGTCACACTGACCCGCCAGACACTTTCCTAAACACACGCACACACAAACACACACAGGCGCACCAGTCCCCAGGGTGCCGGAGCCGAATGCCAGCAGAATCCACTCTACATGCCACCGGAATTAACGATTTCCACAGACACAGCAGACGAAGGGTATAGAAAATGTATATACAGTCCAGAGGATGGGACAGGACCACACAACAGGGGGCACAGTAAGAGCAGGACCATCTGCCTCAGAGGTCAGCTCAGTCTAGACCTGACTCGGATCTCATTCTCCGACCCAGGTCAGTGTCTCAGTGGAGCGCTTTGTAAATTAGAATAATACAATAGGAAAACTTTTCCCACAGCGACAGATCTGGTGATGATGGTGGCACTCAAGGTCACGGAGGCAGGACCAAACTTAAAGGGGAGTACATTCCTTCATCGGCTAAAATTAAGGTGCCGATGAGCTAGGCAGTAGCTCACTGGGTGTGATTCACACCTCTGAATCGGTTTTGCTTCCCGTTTTGCTTTCCTGTCAAAATTTGAGATAAGAGACAG
Source organism: Brotula barbata (assembly GCA_900303265.1). Classification (NCBI taxonomy): domain Eukaryota; kingdom Metazoa; phylum Chordata; class Actinopteri; order Ophidiiformes; family Ophidiidae; genus Brotula; species Brotula barbata. The sequence continues at coordinate 6,925 of OMNV01001894.1, forward strand.
AGACATGCAGAGTTGGGCAAGCAACCAAACAACATCTGAGCAGTCTGACACCACGATGGAGACCCAACCCCAGGTCTCAATCTGTGAAGACCACCACAGCTTCACTGACCTGAGACTAATCTCACTTTGATAAGCAGCTCTTTGGTCTTCCCCCAGCAGACGTACACCAAAGAGAGTTCGCTATGTTCTCCAGCCTTTGATTCCTACTTGGCAACAAGAACAGACCTCCCCTTCCCTCAAAGTTTCCACACACAGCTATTTTGATATACCACGCTCACATGAAATATCTGCTGAACGTGACTTCTGCCCTCACGTGGTATCTGGTCATCTTCCCATGTCCAATTCCGTGACTCCTTCCATACGTAAAAAAAACATGACAAACCTACAAAAATTGCTCTCAATCTCACAATTCTTTGCTTGTGTGTATGTGTGCCTCAGCGGGCCACTGAACGGGCCACTCGTGCCTGCTCCCATGATGGTATACACGCCCCCTCCATTCTCGTTCCCACGTCCCAGACCAAAGAAATGCTCGCCGTATCAGCCACTCTGTAAGTGGGCAGAAGTAAAATAACACAGACTGCTCACGAGTCTGGGAAAGGCCAACGGGCACAGGGTTTCTGTACGGTGCCGATGGCCGTGGTAAAGACAGAGAGACGGAGAGACACACACTGAGGTCCCATGACATGGCTTTATAAGTATGAGATGTGCGTTGCTGGCTGCTGGCACATTCAGGCTAAAGATAGAAAGCACAGGCGGCCCGTGAGGTCGGTTCAGAGCTGTATTATTGGAAGCTATTTACCTGTCTACCCATGGGATGACACTTGATTTGCAGCAGCTATCTCCTTTTATGGTAGTGGAATATATTTCAAATTTCCCCCTTAAATCTCTTTTTACTTATCAAACATTATTACTGATTATGATTTGAGCTTCTTATTGATCATTTTTGCACTTTTTGATTCTTCAACATTTTCTGAAGTTTTCATTTTATGATGAATGAATCACGAGAAGTGATTCATGATCACTTGGTTACAAAGCACCCACAGAATTAGAGTCGTAATCACACTCACAGTTTCTTAAATAAACAGCGAAGGTTTTGAGTCGGGCTCATCTCACATGTCACCAAAAGCTTACCACAGGATAAATACAAAGGTTAACCATCGCATCACATGCTGCAATCTGAGATTCTGGATGCTTCTTCAACACGATGACACAACAGAGCGAGCCGTGGAAACAATGATCTCTTTCTACTGTAGTAGCTGTTCCTATTCAGAGGATGCTGATTAAAATAAACTGGGCCGAGCCAAATTAAATCATAACAGCCCAGCCTCGACAGAAAAACCTCTTGATAATCACGTTTCAGCCGGGAGATGAACAAGAGATGCAAAACGTATCGACTGGCAATGGAAATATGACGGATAAGACAAAATAAATCTAGGCATTAATCATCCATTAGACAAACACTGAAGGCGGAGTAGCAGGGAGCTCCTGTAACTAAACACTGAGCAGCCACAGGATCCACTTCAGTCCACTCTGTGGAGTCAGCAACGCAGTGTGGCTGAGGCCTGATAGGCTGCATTAGGTTAAAAGGGTCCTAATGTGCATTAGAGCATTATTTCAAGAAAACAACATCCATTATTAAGCAGGGTTTTCAACCATGGGAGACCAAGAGAGAGCAGAGATACAAACAAGCCTCCCAGTCCCAGAGGACAACTTTAGACCCGAACGCTCAGACTGAATGTAGGAAGCTTTAAGCTGAAGTCCTCAGGAGCCTGCACACTCAGAGACTCTGTTTAGATACCCTGCAGATTACCTCAAAACAAGTTCTAAGTCCGGATTCATGTTCTGGATCACTTAACATTAGATCAACCCGCCACAGTTATCATCTTGAACTCATAAACTCAGGCCTGTTTCACTCAGTGTGTGTGTATGAAGTTCAGTAGCTCACTATTTCCCACAATAAACAGGAACATGGTGTCAATGTTCCAAGTTGTGTCAAAACTTGGTGACACAACATGGTGTCAAAACTGCCTAGTTAACCGGATACCTAGTTTGAATAAATGGGTCAACGGATAGATACGCGGTGATGGCACTGTGGCGAGGGGAAGTTATGTACACTGCACACACACAACAGCAGCACCAGCAGTGACAGAAATGTACACAAACAGATCAGATTAAACCTTAAAAAATAGGACAACGTGCCTGGTGAGGAGACCAAACGTATTCACCTTCATAGCCTTTGGATCCATTGCAGTTGATTACTAATCCAGTCACATGATTACAGTAGGAGGGTTTGACAGTAGCCAGGTAAATTTGGTTTAAGCCAGTTTTGTGTGTTTATTTGGAAGCCTAGGGACCAACAGGGATGGATCGATAGTCAGTGTAATCCAGGGTTTCTTCAAGGGTTTGCTAATTAGATTCAAACCCTGTTCCAAGATTTTTTTGAGGTTCATTTGAGGGCCTTTCTTACAACTAGCATCGGTAATCTTATCAGATTAAACAATTGCAAAATGACTCAAGAACACAGAGCACAAATCTACATGACTTTTCCAAAACGTTTATGGTTTTTCATCATCTTCAAAAAACATTTCCAGTCATCTAAAACATTCTCAAATTCCAGGACATGTGCGGGCTTTTCATAACATAGAAACCCCACTCTTAGTGATGCGTCAATTCCCTGCCCACGAGTAAAAGAGCAGCACTATGACACTAAATAGACAAAAAACAGTGAGGAGTGGAGGGGTGGGAAGGTCAGCAGCAAGCGGTTTTCTCACATTGCTAATACTGAGCGAGCCGGACAGAGAGGCTCTGTGTTTGTGGCCTCATGGCAGAGTCAAGAGGTAGAGGGGCACATCAATCACAGAGGTCACTGTGGTAGCTTGAGATTCGGTCCTCTATGGATGAGGTCATTTCCATATTTCCAGATGCAACTACCAATCAATGAGGTGACATTCGAATATTTACTGTTCTGCTGTAAAATGATGCATCCAGTACAACAACACCTCATAGGAAATACAGAGCTCAGCGTTTGGACCACCCAGTACTATCATGACATCTGACATCTGCCTCTCCCATGAGTTTGTGTTTGTGCTCTTACTGAGACCCTGTGGACCGCAGCATGTATTTTCATCACCATATTTACAGCTGGGTTTAATTTGGCTCCCATTTCCCACCACATTTTAATCCTTAAATAGTCCGAGGCAGGAGAAGTTGGCTCACGACGACCAAGACAAAGAAACAGATCTGGAGGAGAACGATTTCAGACGTGTTTGTTTTCAAGCACATTAAAGCAGCTGTTCTCACAATGATGCAACTGCAACTGTAAAGGATTTCCTTCTAAGGTTTTGTGTTGTTCACAGTGGAATTCAGTGGACCAAGCTTGTTAAAGGTAGAAGTAAATATTGTCCATCGCTGTATTTTGTCAGATAACACCACAGACTACCTACAACAAGTACTGTATGAGGCAATATGAATGCAGGACTCCAGCACAATACTGACACATTCAAATATTCAAGAATCATTACGTGGGGAGAATTACAAAAACACAATAAATAAATGTGTCTGCGATGTAAACTCTCAAATGTCCTGAATGAATAAGCAGTTACACAGGCTATGCCCAGTGCTCTTATTGTGAAGGGTTTAGAGGGGAAGTGGTTGTACTGCAATGAGCTGTCGTGACTGCGTGGAGAAAAAATAAACGAGTGGTCCTCGTGTTACGTTAGAGGAGCCTGTGATTTTATATTATAGTTTTACAAGTTACAGGTATGACTCATAAACCCTTAGCTACAATAATAACAATAATAATAGCAGAACTTGCTAGATGGATTTGACTGTAATTTGATATCCTGTGGAGGGCCATATGAAACTGTGGGAAGGCAGCGTCTGGCCCACAGGGCCCGGAGTTTGAGACCTCTGTTTCCACTCTGCTTTTTTCTTTTGCCTTGAAAGAGTCGTTACAGGATATCACCTTATTTGCATGTCAGGTAAGCTATTCATAACCTTATCAAAACATACCTTTATGTAAAAATGACGGTGATAAATTTCCGCAGTATGTTAGTTAGTTAGAAATTAAAATTAAAATATCAACACCTGGAAAGTTTTGATCTGTTCTCTCATAATTTCAGAACATTGCATCACTTCCACAAGCGGCGAGCATCTTAAAATGCAGACCTTGAAAGCCGTGTGGCCCACATCTAACCAATGAATGATGTTGATTAACCTCCTGATGGGCTGAGACTCTACACGGACAGAGGCGCGATCCTTTTGTTTGTCCGATGTAAATGTGGTCAGTAATGTCCTGTCTCCTTCGTATGTTGTGTTTATGCTGTCTACTTCCACACAGTATTCCCCTGGTGGGACATTAAATAAATTTCCCAACGGAACTGAAACCGTTGTTGCAACATTTAAAACTCCACACCCTCGCTACAGTTAAGAATGCCAAAAGAGCGTGCACCAACCAATCATCCTGACAGTGGAGTCAGTGTGACTGACAAGATGGGACAACTGGCTGGTCTCCAGCCAAAACAATAACCTCTGACCCTGAACAGAGAGAGGGAGAATTGGAGCATTTCCAGTAGACTGATCACTTTTCTGCCTCATCACTTTAACAACCACACATAGAATTGAAACCATAACCAACTTTGAGAACTACAAACTACTTGTAACTACCAACAAATCCATGGCCTGTGAAATATTGTGCATGAAGCCATATTCACATTGCATAATTTGCTTATTGTGCTACAAATTGGATACATTGTTTAGCCCTAATTCTGAGTTATCTTTTTAGTGGTTGACCTATAACGGATGTGCAAAGCAGATACACAAGTTTAGAGAATATGCTCCACTTGCTACCTCCAGGGCGGCAACGCTGATATGTTGGAAACCTGCGATTGATCTGAAATGAGAGAGACTAAGAATAAGCACAGCAGACATTCAATATCCTTTCATGAAAGCAGCAACATTTATCCAGGGAAAAAAAATGTAAAAATACTTGAACTGAACGTGTGTTCAGTCTTCTGGTAAGACTCATGGATTGATTTGGACCTCCGCTAAACAGAATACAAATGGAGCGAGTGGAAATCAGAGGTCATTTCAGAGTCATAAACAAGAAGCCGAGGTGCCAATGTGGCGGAGGTTCTTATGTGAAGCCGATATCCTCCTGTTGATCACCGATTAACACACAGAGAGCTTAACTTGCAACGCACTCATGTATACACTCATCTAAAATCTGCAATCAGAGTAGCATAGAATAGAATAGAATTCAGGGCTGGTGTGGTTTTGGGTGATCACCTTGTGATCGCAGGGTTGCCGGATCAATCCCCTGTTCCTCCAAATCGAAGGTCCCTGAGCGAGACCCCAACCCTAATTGCTCCCGACAAGCAAGTGGGCCTTGCATGGTTACCTCGACCGTCGGTGTGTGAATGTGTGTATAAATGGGTGCATGTAAGGCATATGCAGGGTGCTTTAAGCGGTCTCTGGACTAGAACAGCCCTATAGAAATGTAGTCCATTCACCATGACTGCCTCACATTCACCCATTCACACACAGACAAACGTAGAGAGCTTTGAGTGGTCTCCAGACTGGAAAAACACGACAGAGACGCAGTTCAATGTCCTCTGTTTCGCCATCATCCAAACCACAACCCCCTCATTCAACACCAATTTCACTTTCTGCAGGACAACCAGCTGATGTCTCCACTTTAAGAGTCTATAAAAGGAGACAGAACTCTCTGTGGCCAAACAAAAAACAGAAAAACGCAGCAAAGCTCCAAAGCAGCAGACAAACACAATTACGGAGCACGTTTCCCTTTGATGATCATTTTTAGAGTATGGTCAGTTAACCCACCGAAACGTTATTTTAATTATTATTCAGACACACTTCAGCCTCTTCACCGCATCCTACATAATCACATGTTACCTCAGTGACCTCCTGAGTCATCACATCTGTATACGTACATCCGGCTCCAACACATTATAGTACTTTTACTTGGCTGTTTCAACCAGGATCCATGTTTAACGAAGCAAACCTCTTGACTCACAAGTGCACTTAACGTCGTCGTTAGCTTTACAAGCAACATGTGTCATAATCATAGTCTTCCACTCACAAAAAGGCGTGGCAAGTTGAGACCTCGGACAGAGGTGAAACAGTAACACAAGCATCACATTCCATCCCACACACTCCTCAACGTTTCCTTAATTTTGCTGCATGTCAACCAGTATGTTCACATGCAAATTAAAATTCTGCTTATACGCTGATTAAGCCAATACATAAATCAGACATACATACATAAATATGCACACGTCGAAAAAAGCTCACTCGGAATAAAGGATGGAAGTTGTTTTTTACTGGAACGTGAGAATGCGCAATTATCTTGGACAACTTAATCCAGCTGATCTGATAAAGTTCTGATAAAGTTCTCAGGCGGGTTGGAAGCAGAACCAAATAAACCAGCTGGACGTTAACATGATGAGCTCTGGAAGGAGTCATCTGAGATTTATTAAGTGACCTACCAAGAACATCCTCATGTTGTATTTGTCAGAGACAGAGCAGGACAGAACTTGAACAAACCAGGACCGTGCGTCATCAGGCTCGGACGAGTTTTGTGTGTTAACTTTCCTTAACAGAGATCTGAGTGGACACACGGTCGGTTTGAGAGTAGTAGTAATCCGAGCCTGGCAGTGTGTGTGTGTGTGTGTCTGTGTCTGTGTGTTTGCACTGTGAGGGCACCAGGTGTTTGCAGCTGTCTGTCTGCCAGGGAACTTCAAAAACCCGCAGTAAGTGGTAACAGTGAGGGCGTGCAGGCATCTATAGACGATCTCTGAACCCCTGATATGGACGGACTGGGCCTCCAGACACAAAGAGCAATAGATCTGACTACGTTCAAACTGTCGGACGAGTGCAGAGGCCTTCCAGCATGGTATATGTAACGTGGGTTACATATACCGGAACGGTACATCAATGCAGTGTAAGATAGAAACAAGACGAGATTATCGGAATTCTGTGGTTAGCCTGAACATGTTTGACTCATTACTTGATCAGTGTAAAGAGGAAAGTTATTTTACAATAGCATCATGTAGGTCTGACTAACGGAGCAGAATAACGTCAATCTGATTATGATTACATCTCTTCTTTTTTTAGAATGCTTTCCATAAGAAGCAAAGAAAGCAGAAGAAGCAAGAAAAACATTAACTTCCTTCCCTTTACACTGTAAGCAACTGTATCTCCATCAAAAAAAAAAAAAGGATTGATATCATTCAACAGGGCGGCTACCTATTGTTTCACAGCTTTAACTACATTATACAACAACCATTTGTGGTTACTTGGTGGGCTGAAAAGCTACACAATGTGGCCCCGATGACAGCAGCACAGAGTCCTGGCAGCTTTCTCCACAATAAACAGCTGACTGACTACACCCCCACACTGCTGGTTCGCTATATTGACCGGAGTAATGGTGATAATGGCCTTTATTCACATCAGTGGGAAGATCAAACAGTAAAAGGAAACACTTTCCTGAAACAATTCGTGTTCCCGTGAAGCCTTAGAGCTCCGAGCCATTACACGGTGCTGAGCAGAGCATCCGGATCAAAGTGACGATTCCATAAAAAAAAAAAAAAAAAACCTCAAACAAACAGCTTTGATGGTCTAACACTCACAAATCTGTTAACTCCGCTAGATGTGTGTGTGCGCTTGCATTTCGTCTGAGCGGATCTCATGCCACAGACCGCTGCAGTAAGGCCATTTATTTAGTGATTATCCCCTAAGGTTCACTCATCCCATCATCATTCAGTCGAACAAAGTAATGAACAATAAACTATCCAACATGTCAATCATAAACTACATAGGATGTCGTTTCACACACAAATCTGAGTGTGACGGCTTCGACATTGACCCACTCATACCAAACTATTGTTCACCCTTGGTACAAAACCTTAGTTTATTTACAAATCACCTTCTACACCATAGAATCCAACCAACTTGTATAATTCTTACCAGATTCAACATGGCCCCCGGGGCTTTTAGATTCATTCCCTATATGGCAAAGTTTCTTTTTCTACAGCCTGGAGGACACGATAAGAACCTCCAACCAACCCTGGGTCCCCGTTTACGTCACATCGCGTTTCTGTCAGTGTGAAGACTGATAGAAATGTGGTTTATACTGACGGAAATCCTCCAGTCCCCTCTGACAGAGGAGTGAGATTTAATCTTCGTGACAGTCACGTGTACATCGACAAGTTACGCAACATTTATTACTGCTATATTCTTCCACATGCAGTGTAGGTACTCGAGTACGAAAGTGACAAAGTAGTTTCCAAATGTTTACAATCTCATTTAATTATCTTTGCGAGAGAAATGGCCGTTGCTTCGTGAAATTCAAACGTTGTGAATATTGAACTTAGACAGCTTGCGGTGCCATTTTCACGTCTGTTTGTCTCTTTGTAACAAAGTTCCACTGTCCTACATTTTACTGTTAAGACAAATCATCTCTGGCTTTTGTGCTGCTTCCTTTCCAGATTTAACTTGGGGTTCTGGATTATGTTTCACAAATCTCAACAACGGTGAATTAGTCAAAACAAATGTGGACACATGCAGATTGATGATGCGCTGTCAAGGAGCGGATCAGAAACAGTGGAGGACTGCTCCTTTTCTGTGTGGAGTCCTGATGAGCCTGTTGCTGGGAAGACATAAACATTGTGCTAGAAGAGCTCCGGGCTTTATTTCAGGTCAGGGATACGACACCATGCCTTCCGGACATGATTTCTCAAGACCAGCATGTGATTTTGGGCATGGTGTAAGCTTCTGTCGTTTATCCAAGTTTGGGACAGGGATGAAGATTTGGACCCGTGCACAAGATGACATGAACTCCTGCTTGTTATACGTATAACGGGAGGCCTGCTGCAAATCTGTAAAGAAGTGATGACCCAAAATCTTCCAAAACCAAGCTGATAAACTCCTGCAAAAACATTATTTCAATTTAATGCTGCTAAATTTGCTTCTACAAACTATTGAATCATGGAGGCATGGATACAAAATAATCTGCATTTTGGCTTTAATTTAGTCTATACATACTTGCTAAATTCCACATTAAACTTGTTAAATTTCCGTTCCGTTGCCATCATTTTAACTAAAACACCCTGCAGGACTACTTTGACATTGAAAATTAAATAAGTGTAAGTGCGAACTGCAACTTTAAAACGCGCAAACCGATAAGATCAACATACACCCAGCACGTCCTACATCTTAATTCAACCCTTTTGTAGCCGTAATTCATATATTTTTTAATGTGTTTTTTTTTAATTATGAAGATGTCGCAAAAACTACACTTGCGTGGATTTATGATGATGACTCACGAAAGCTGCTGCCACTTAACTCTGGTTTGATACGATGACACAAGAGTAAGTTTGGCGAAAATATGTTTGCCGTCCTCTATATGATCATTCGCACTCATTTCACAACTTTCCCAAAACACAGCATTTTCTTAAACATTTCCAGGTCGGGAAAACACATTTTCAAATTCAATCAATCACAATCTGACAGTGGACGCTGCCACTCACTCAAAAAAAAACAAAAAAAAAAAACTTATAAGGCTCTGAATGATACATGCAGCCGTTTCAGATTCCTATAAGGTGGAGTCGGAGTGATAAATCTCCAGTTCTGGGGTGGAAAGAGCAGAAATAAATCATGGAAAAGCAGCACGTTCACATTTCTAATTCTGTGACTTTTCCCTGATTTCCACGATACCTTGGAGCCCTCGAAATGAGAATCAACGTGCCGGTTGTCATCCGAGGTTGGCCCTCGTTTTAGGACCAGCTACGACCAGCTACTACCAAAACGGCTTTTGTTATGTAACTGATCATCTAATTTGTTCACATGACTCTTTCAGACACAAGGCACAAGCCATCCGAACATTTCTTTCTTTCTACCAGTGCCCAACCTGCTGCATGCACTTTAACACACACACACGCACACAGAGTCCCTCTAATGTGTGGAATAGAGACATTCCTCACTGTGGACATGCACCGGAAGAGAATTGAAGCACGTCTATTTCAGACCTGCTCTGCTGATCTTCTGCCAGATTGCTGGACCTCGATTTTCTGCGCTGCGGTCGACACACAACAAGGGCTTTTATTGTCCGACAACGGGCTCATTTTTTGTGAAGAGCAGCAGTTGTTTTGAGCAGATGAAACCAGGACAAAACCCCTCAGCAGCAGCAGAAAGTGATGACCTTTAAACGAGAGAGGTCTAATGTTTCTGCTCTTCGACCTCCGTTGATTGGTCGATGTCACTGGAAGTGAATTATATCCTTATCCAGGGTCACTGCCGTCTGTCAAGCCCATCTTTGCTCTGATGTCATCAGTTGCAAGAGACAAAGTTCTCACACAGGCAAAATCTCATTGATTTGTGTTGCATGTGCATTGATTCAGCCTGCTGGGTCTTCGCAGATCCAGCAGGCTCGAGTGGGTGTTGTCCATCATCATCAGGATGAAACGTCACGGCTATTAAACATTTTTACCCCAAAAAGGGAGAAAAACTTAACGTGGCAGAGTTTGTAACAGCATCACCAGCAGGTGGAAATGATGATCTCTTCTCGTGTGTGACATCCTTATCAGTCTAATCACTCTGCTGTTTGAGCTGAATGGGACCGGGGTGGACACGTCTTGGACTCGTCATAAAAATGATGAAAAACACAGTGCTGGAAGTGTGGGGCACCAAAGTGCACAGAGGCGTGATTTAAGCACATAGATAAGAAATCTGCTGAGGGAGAGGTCGGTAAAGAGCAGGAAGGCGGGTCACGGGCAATGTTTCGGTTACTCTTAAACAGGAGATGAGCACAATACAGGGAGGAGGTAGGAAGCGGTGCACGGTCAAGGAAAACTTGGAAAGAGAGAGGTAAAGGTGAGGGGAGGGTGAGAGAGGAGGGAGGTCGGGCGGATGAAGAGGAAGCATCGGGGCGAGGAGGGGTAGGGGGAGCACACGCTGACCTGGAGCGTGAAGGACAAACAACTTTAAAGTGAAGCTGTGAGCTGGACCGCCGAGATAGCAGGGCGTCAAAAAATCCACACTCACAATCAAGACTAAAAATAATCTAAAGCCAGCACCTGACAGGCTGCCATCCTACACAGTCCGACAAAGTTAGGGGTCAAATGTTAGTGTAGAGTGGAGAGCGAGAGGAACGGAGGTTACCATCTCCTCAGGTAAAACTTTTTCTTCCTTCCTCCACACAGAAACAGCAGGCAAAGGTCACGCTCTGTACAGTGAGAGCCAGATCCCGCCGTAGGAATGTGCTTGACTGCGTGTGTGTGAGTGGGTGTGTGTGCGCATTAGATTCATAGTTGAGTTAGTCACCACTGCCTGGGCTGCACTGAGGCACTTGATCACTGCTAGGAGCAGAGTGGAGCTGGCAGAGGGCAGGCGGAGCACTGCCTGATTAGAACACCCGGGAATGAAGCAAACCATTCAAACCTACAGTACGGCTCACGTCATACACACTTTAGATTCACATTTTAATACAGTATGGCTGCCCCGACGACTTGAATGAATCCAAGCTGTTTTAAAGAACTTCACTCATTAAATTCCTCCATTTACACGCATCACAAAATATACACAGAGCTCGCCCGCTGTGAGGGAGATCCATTCAAACCAAGGATCCAGGACAAAGCTGCATTCATCGCACAGGCAATGACAGACAAATCTGGGGTGTCTCATGTGAAGATACAAACTTTTCTCTCTTGTTCCTTGGCATAAATCTGATTACTCTGAATTCCAATACTCTGTACTTGAAGGAACTGTAGTGAGTGGAGAGTTTATCAGCGTTTGTTGATCTTAACTGAAACAGATGTAAGCAGAGGGAGGACTGTGTAGTCTCTCAGCACGCATGAAGCTTCTCAGTGGGCAACACCTGACCCCGGATCACTCTTGGTTCCCAAAAAAGGGGACCAGAGACCACCGGGTTCCAGGTCCCGAGAAAAAAAACACTTAAAAAGTTGATTTCCTCTATTATATCTACAATCTCTGCCATCTTCAATCATCTCATCAGGCGCGTTTCTTTGGTGCGCCATCCGCGCGTCTGGCTGCGCTTCACGGGCTTGCGTAAAGTTTGTAAAGCCCCTGGCAGCTCCAACACCCCCGCGGCGGTGACCATGACATTTACCGAGCACACACACTCACCTCCCCAGGTGTGGAAGAGGAGCAGAACTCCGACGAGTAGAGAGGCAGTGTTCCGTACAGCCATGGTGGATGGTTGTTGAAAGACGGTGCTGCTACTGTCCGTGGCTGCGATGTGCGTGCGTGAGAGTGTGTGTGCGTGGGAGAGAGGGAGAGAGGGAGATAGAGCGAGCGAGCGAGAGATAGGGGAGAGGGAGTGTGACAGAGAGAGAGAGAGAGATGGGGATGAGAAGGGCAGAGAGATAGAAGTGCCTCCACTGTAAAAAACGTCTTTCTATGGGCTCATGGTGGACCTAAAAGTCTCACATTCTTCCCCTCATAATCTTCATCATGCACTTTTATGGAGGTGAATCTCAGCTCTGCGCTTTACTGCTGCATATAGAAACACACTTTTACACACCAATGCATTGAAAGAGTGACTTGAAGGTTGACATTTTTTACAGTGTGCGTAAAAAAGGGGCGGAACCGAGGAGGGCGGCAGAGAGTGGAGGTCTGGGGTGATGGAGGGTGTGAAGTTATAATTTACAGCCTCTATTTAGTTGCCTGGAGTCTAACATGATACAGTCCCCAATAAAAGCTTGAGAACCTAATTTTCAAGATAGTAAACCCCGGCTGGCGAGGTGTAACGTAGACGTAACGAGCATCCGTGGAGCACATGGCCGTTGATTTGGCGTGGAAAGGTGTGGCTGTGGGCCCTCATTTGCGTAACGGACTCGTCCAGGGCCAGAGCTGTGCCTCAGCTGTGCCTGTGCCTGGTGACCTTCCATGTTGGCTTCATAATGTCTTATCAGTCAACAGGCGCTGCTGTTTACAGTGGTTTGCTGGAAGGCTGCACCATGGCAATGGATGCTCGCTGAGTAAACACAGTCATGAGGAAGGCTCTGAGAAGCAGCTGAGTATGCAGCAACACAGAGAAGAACTAATGATAAGCGACAAAACCTCCCCAGAATCAAACACATTCACCAGTCTAAAGCCCCTTTGTTGTTTATCTCCCTCTAAAAGTGTGTTTTGACAGCGATAGTGTGCATATTGAAGCCAGAATGGTGACAATGTAAATATACTACATTTCTAATATTTCCTACTTCAACGCCAAAATACTATTAGATTAGACTATTAGAGTATTCCTCTTTTGTGTGTATGTGTGTGTGTGTGTGTTGACAAAGTATGCAAAAGTAATACAAATTGTGTAACAGAGTCTGTGTTTTAGCCAAATTATTTTCCAAACTGTTTCATGATTATTTGAAATCCATCTTCTCTTATTTTGATCCCATTGAAGGCTGATCTCTGTACAGGATAGAGGAGCTGTCCATCGTCTGGAACGATGCGAGGTCTGTCACAGAGAAAAGCCATCACTAAGTAGTTGTAAACACTGAGTGAAATTAAATTTGTTAGGAATTCCAAGCGCACTGGAAAATGACCACAAATGTTTCCATCATTTAATTTAAATGCTTATGGTTCACTAAAGTCGAAACTATCCTCTGTTAATCTTCATTTTAATTATAATGATGTTTAATTTGTAATATGTATATAAATTGTAATGTGTTTATTTATTGTGTTGAATTTGTGTCTCTCGTTGCACTTTTAATCTAATCCATCCATTCATCCATTCATCCTTCCATCCTTCCATTCATCTTTATATAGATATAGATATATACACATACTGTATATGTCATCCTTTTGTGTGCAGAGATAAGTCATATTCATAACCTTTGTTAATGCATAGGTTACTGATAAACAACAAATTCAGGTTGTGTACAATCAATACACAGCACTTAGCGGACAGAACAGACTCCACTGAACACAAACAGCCGTTTGTCAGACGACAACAGATGACACACCCCGAGCTCAGAGCTAACTATTTATCAATCAGTGTATGATACAAAGATCCTACCACAAAGAAACCTTGTGAGTTAAGAACTTGTTTTATCAGCTTCGAAAAACAATATTTGGTAGATTTATGCTCCCCATGGTTATCTATGGCACGGTTGTTTAAATTATTCTTATCTATATGTACAGTAGGACTGTATAAACCCTCCCTCAATGTGAATGTGACTCCCTCCCTGTGGTAGATGCCAAACTTAATATGGATATACAGCGACAATAAGGCCACATTAGGAGCTGAATCAGACTCCCTAAATAAATGATATGAAAACACAGCAGCTGCCAGAGAACATGATATCCATCTCACAGGAGTACACAAATATTTAAGGGCTGTACACAACTAATACACACGGAAACATCAGCTTCTTAATGGACGGAGGAGATGAGGGATGAGTTAAACTCACCCACAGATAAATGGGAGGAAGATGCCTGGATAGAAACAATCTACAGTTAGAAGAGAGAACGTAAGAGCTCCATTAAGGCCAAATTAGCAGAGACAAAAAGGGTCTGGCTGTTATAATGCAGTATAACTTTTCCAGTACGACTGTCATACGCGGCCTCACTCTTTTTGAGTGATTGTAAACAAACCAATGGACACTTGAAAAACTAAGAAATCTAAAATAGAAGCTTAAAACCCGAGGCACTAAAAAGAAGAATGTGATACACACCAGACCTGCAGGAGGGTCGCAGTAAACCAAGTCTTTATTTGACATTTTCAAATGAACTGAACTGACCTCACCATGTTTGGGAAGGTTGCTCCGCTGTTTGCAATGCAATTGTGCTTGAGTTTAAATCTGGAGTGTGACACAAACATGCATGAATAGTAATTCCACAAATACTAATGTGAAAAATGACCCAAAATCAAACCAATCTCCCCAAACTCTGCACGGCAACAAACTTTAAAAATCACAGCCCCCTACCACGGAGCATGTGATCCCGTGTGAACCAACACAGTCTGTACATTTGGAAAGCAATCAAAGAATGTCGGGACGTGAACACTGATCTGTGTAACCTTCACTACTGGAAAACACGCCGGTGTCTGCCATCTGTGCCTGCCAAGCGGGATGCCTCTGCGTCCGTGACACTGCCACATAGGAAAGAGCCGTTGGCCATGCTGAAACTATTCCTGTGAACCCGTCTGCGGCGGACAGGTCTGCCCGAGAGGTGAGGTCAGAGACGATACAGAAGTGTGTGTGGAGGCCTCCGTTGGTTTTGCTTTCGTTTTGCTGTGGTACAATGAGAGGATGGAAGGACGTTTCCCAACATATAGAATATTTTTAGTGTTTTATTTGATTGTGGTCCGATCAGGACATTTGACAAACATTGTATCATGTTGCACAATGTTGTTAGGTGCCCTACAGTGTTTATTTTGGGACGCTTTTCTCATTTTAACAGCATTTTCTTGTGTGTAAATCATACAAAAATGACAAATTTATGGTATTGATGACTGAAAATAAGATCACAGAACCATCTACCTGTTTCCAGGCTCTTAGAGAGGCCGTCTGGCACGCTATTCATAAAACACGTTGTCACACAAAATAGAATTATATTGATATGACATCTGACTGATGTATTAAACTAACTTTGACTCACACAGGTGGGATGTTCTCTTTCTTCTGTCTCTCTTTTCCTGTTTCATCCTTAAGTTTTCCTATCATTTTGTCCTTTCTCTTATTCCTCTATTATCATCATTATTATTCGATGAGCCCTTTAAGGCTCCCTTAGTTTTCCTGCACCTCACGTAAATTAATTTGAAATCCTCTATTTCATTTTTGCTGATGTGTTTTGACCTGACCTCACACACCTTCCATTGGCCCTGAGCCTCTTCCACAAGCATCAGTTTGTGCTCCCGGCAGTATCTGGTGCAGGTACAGCACTACGTACCTCCTCTCTTATACAACAAAGAGCTCAGAAGCAGACAATTTGGCTTTCCTGTTCTAATCTGACACGTCCACTTAGCTTTTACAACAGAGGAAGCCATATAAAGTGTGGCTCTCCATGATGCAGCAGCTCATTAACACACCCACTTTTATTGGCCTGTACCTGACGTCACTGTGCCAATGAACTTAATGACAGCTATGAACCAGGCCAATTACTGTGATGCTTATTTAGCAAGATGATATGAATTTTTACTGAATGACCCTACATTTTAAGCTTGTTTTCCTGGAATAACAAAATAAAACAAAACAAAAGATAATACAAATTTGCCGTCTCTGCTTGCTGTCAAGAATCTAATTATAGTAATTTGAAGCAAACATAACAACAAACTGTCTTTCTCGCCGTTCTTCCAATCATACTTACCCGGTTACCCTAACACAGATATCACAGGCACTCTGTTTTCGGTGCTTTAGTAAACACTAGCGAACGGGGATCAGTTTGAGGTCAGCAATTGTGTAACCTCCTGATATATACTCTATGAATAAGAAGGCCCCATAGCATTATTCTAAAAATGCTAAGGAACACAGAGAGAACGGCGGAGTTTAGAGCTTTTCAGTAGAGATTAGATCTGAATCATAAGGAAGGCAGAAACCATGCACTGTTGACGCTTTCGTTTCCTTTACAGTGGACCACCATCCATATGTTTCAGAGTGATAACAGCACAGCAACTGTTCCCATAACAATTACATTGTTCAGCCTCTCGGGCTCAGTAAGTTATGCGCAGTGAGGAGCAGGGGGAGTATGAGTGTATACTGAAGATACTATACAATCTGAGGGAAATATTTTTTTCAAGTCCTCTTGACACTCCTTGTGGACAACTTGTAAGAATGTCCCCTTTTGCCTTTATTTAATATGATACATCCTGTGCAAGGGGTTTGGGAATATCGGGGCCATTGGGTTTGGGAATGAGACTGAATATGGAAAATAGAAGCAGGAAAAGCAGCAGCCCCGCCTCCACAGAGTTCCCAGGGACTGCAAAGACCTCAAACATTCCTCAACCTGCTGACAGGGGACATACAGTGACCAAATCTTCCAGGAAAACACTAATTAACCCCTTCAAATCCACTACCACTTCGGCTTTAATGACATGATAGAGATGTTCCACTCAGACTTGTATAACATACACACGTAGTTTGTATTGGTTTACTCGTTCAGACCAGCTATCCAATGGAGTTTGCGGAATTAAGCCACAGGACCATCAAACGTACGGACACCTTCCAACACCCAGCACGTCCTGTGTCTGAAACTTTCTTTAGAATTAATTTAATAATGACTGTTTCTGCCTTGAAAAATCCTCTGAAAATCTACGAGTCTGGCAGTGACTTCAGCGACTCCCTGTCAGAACCATCATCTTTTATGATTTCATAAAAGATGTCATCTCTTGTCTAGATCATAATTGTTGTTTAATTATTGTTATTCTTCTAAAAACTCCATGAGTTTTGCAGAATTATCACGTTGGCTCCTTTAAGATTTCCAGACCTGACGAGTGGCCTCGGCGTGCGCCCCCCTTGTGTGCCGTACCTCTGTGATTGATGATCACACACGGCTTCTGTTTATCTCGCCCAGGATCTGTGCTGTACTCATGGGCAACGGGAAGCCTGAAGGAAGGAAGGAAAGACAGGAAAAGGAGTCATTCTTTCCGTGCCACTGTGGCCAGACCCTAGAGCAAGTTGT
>OMNV01001899.1:6273-28885 GCA_900303265.1 Brotula barbata
GGAATTTTTACATTGTTATTGTCATTACAAATAAGCAAGTCAGCAGTCCACCCTAACTCTCTTTCTTTCTTTTGACCCCCTTTTCCTTTCTAAATCCCTGTATCTTTCGGCTACTCCATGTCAGCATCTAGAACTCGGCAAACTCCCTTGCACACTTCTCTGTGAAGGAGACTCTGATTTCCTCTTCCTCGTAGTCATCAAAGTTACTCGTATCACCGGGGCCTTTACACTTGGGAATAAAGGGAGCCTCCACCTGGAAAACACAGGACAATCAAAAGGTGTGAGTCGACGTAAGACGGTCAGTGCAGTCTAATGTGGTGCATATGAGTCATGCCATGCAGTCTTAAGGGCCGAGGAGAGGCGGAAAATGTATGAATATTTACAGTTGAATACATATATTAAGAGGGATAACATTACGAGTAAAAAGCATTATAACATGTCTCAACCATGAGCAGTTGATTAATGTCCCAAACATGAAACATACTTTGCAACGGTGCAAAGACTGGCTTTACCTTCCTCTGGTAGATGGCAATCCAATCAGTGGTGGCAAACCACTTGTGACCTTTGATATCATTGACTCCATTCCTGAGGTTTCCAAAGCGCTTGGTCAGGTCCACCTGCAGTAAATTTCTCAAAAGGTCCTTCAAATCTGAGCTGAAGTGGGAGGGGAAGCGAACCTGGAAAGAGGTACAGCAGCTTAATAATAAGCACCCAGAGCCCCATACTTATTATTTCATTGGCAATTACCGACAGTAGTGAAATCATTAACACAGTTTAGACCTAATCTGCAGAATCAATCCTGGACTACTGGAGTAAACTTCTGTACACTCACCTTCCCTGATACAATCTTCTCGTAAATCTGAATCGGCTGGTCTGCAAAGAAAGGGGGATAGCCAGCAGCCATCTCGTATATCAGCACTCCCAGAGCCCACCAATCCACTGCTTTATTATAACCCTAGGGAGATGGAAACGTACAGTCAGACAAACGCCTAAAGAAAAGTGACAGTGAATGGTAAACAACATATAGAGATTTATGGTGGACATCTAAGTATGGCCTTTTGCCTGTATCAAGTCACGTACAGTGAGAGCCAGTCTGCCCTTGAGACATAAAGAGTGGTGGTGTTGTCGACAGACTGAATTGGAGACTTACTTTACTGAGGATGATCTCTGGTGCCAAGTACTCTGGGGTCCCACAAAGTGTCCAGGTTCGGCCCTTCACCCTTTTTGCGAATCCAAAATCTGTTACCTAGAAAAAGGGAACACTGCTGTGAGGACTAAGCACAAACTGTGAGAGCAGAGGAACAGTCAAACACGAATTTAGCTGATGAAGGAATAAAAAAACTCCAAAAACCACTAGACACCCTGTCCAAACAAACAACTCCTCACTTGTATGTAACCTTGCTGGTCGATGAGCAAGTTTTCAGGCTTCAGATCTCGGTAAATGAGATCCAGCGAGTGAAGGTATTCAAAGGTCAGTACAATCTGGGCTGCGTAGAAACGTGCGTGTGGTTCACTGTAAAAGAGGTCAACAGGTCATTCCCACGTCACGCTGTAAACCTTAAGTAAGTAGCACAATTAGGCTAGGCTGAAAGTGAAACGTAACTTACCTGAATCTACCGATTCTCCTCAAATGTGAGAACATTTCACCGCCAGGTACATATTCCATAATCATATACAGATTTGTGTTGTCCTGTGGAAAGATCAGAATTATATTTTCACATATAAAACACAGAATTGAAGTCAACCTGTCCATAAGACTAACTGCTGCATGTATACCTTGAAGGAGTGCTCCAGTCGCACCAGAAAGGGAAAGCTGACAGCTTGCAGGATACGTTTCTCATTCAGTGTGTGTTCTATCTGCTTCAGCTTCACCACCTGGAACAGAACAGGAATGGAGCTCAGGCAGGTGAACTGGTGTGCAAAAATGACTTTCCAAACCATCAAATAAATGAATGAATAAATGAATAAATGGTTGAATATTCCTGAATCAAAAACATTTAGCATGAACTTTACTGTTCAGTAAGAGTACATGAACACCTCTATCCTTAGTTAACGATGAAATATAAGCTAGACTGGTGAGTCAAGCTTTTGAATTCAGTAAACCAGTGTGAGTATCGTACCTTCTGTTTGTCAAGTATTTTCATGGCATAATGCTGGCCCGATTCTTTGTGCTTAACCAGCATGACTCGACCAAACGAACCAGTGCCTAAGGTCTTTAAACGCTCAAAGTGGTCCAATGCCGCAGTTTGCTGAAAGGGAGAACAACAATACAGTAACAGGAAATTTGTCATTTAACAATTTATCAACAATCAACCACAATGAGACCTAGTTTTAAATTGCAGTTCATCTAATATCATATTAGTTCACTTAAGGGACATTGTTCATAGTATTGACAAAAATAATTATTACAAATGCCATCCACTCATTTTTAGTTACACGTACTGTCATTTATTTGTCCATTGTCTCTGTTCAAAAGTTTGTTTGACTAATGGTTAAAAAAAAAGAAAAGAAAAAAAGTCATCCCTCCATTAATCCAGCAGGGGCCGCACTGTCTCCTCTCAAATACAAAGGAATTCATTTGTTCCTGGGCAGGACCTGTAGGGGTCCACCTTTAACAATCAACAACAAACAAAAACAAAGTTTGACAAAACAGAACATCTGTTCTCTCTCACCTGTGCTGGATTCTCCCATTTCTTGAGGAAATCCTCTTTGGCTTTGGCAAGAAACTCCTTCACTGTAATATAAAAGTAGAGTAATATCAGTCAAGAGTAATATAAACTAAAATTTATGCCATAATGCACACCAGTTACAGAGTACAACTCTGTCAATGACTGCACAGTTCTAAAGAGAGAGACAGTCATCATAGATAAGACTCCATGTGTCAGTGAGTCCACATGTTATCAAGTTAATGCTTCTGAAAGACCACGCGGGGGCCTGAGGTTGACAAGTTACTGTCAGTACGAAGATCAAGCCATTGTACATACAACGACCGTGTGACAGTCCCCATTCATCTCCCTCAGCATGGACTGACCTTTCACCGATATGGAGGTCAAATCAATCAACACGTAATCAATAACACCGAGCTCAAATTGTAAACTGTGAGAAATTGATTTATCAATACATTCAGGTTTACACACACTCCAAATAAAAGATTTAGTGATTTGTAATGTTGACTTGTATCCAAAATTGCACCCTAGCAAAGTGATAAACAAGGATGGCGAATGACTAATGGTGGCCATGATTTTTCAGAAAATACTGTTACTAATAATATAACATTTTATTTATGGGTGACTTTCAAGGCAATCTTGGCCACCTTACAACATATTGACATAAAATATTGATATTGAAAATACTAAGCCCTGTCCAGGATGATGTCAGACCACTAGGTACAAAATAATAAATAAAGACAAAACAAGCTCTGATACCTATGGTTGAAATGAGAGAAATGAACATTTTTTATTAATTAATTGCAATTTGGAATTTAATTCATGAAGAATTCTTTATTTCAATCTCTTAGGCTGTATGTCATAACTCTTTTTTTCCCCAAAAAAAGATTATTTACATCACACAGGTGTGCAGTTGACCTTTTTTTGGAAAGGAGAAGCTTTCCAATCTCGTTGTACACTGTATAATGACAATAAAGGGCATTCTATTCTATTTTGCCTTAAAGGCACAGTACAGAGATGACTATGTGCTTCACTACTAGCTGCATCAAACTACATTTATTACAGCGCTGAGAAAGAAGCTAAAAGCATAATTATGTGCCATATTAATGCCATTTTATATTACTGGTGGCACTTACAAAGGCTCACAAGGTTAGATATGGTCTACTGTTTCTAGAAATTTTTTCTCCATCCCAATGGCACATGACACCACTGCCTCAGGAGCACAAGAACAAAATTTCAAAATATCACTGAGCCATCAAATAGACTTGTATGGTAAGTGTGCCGGACTTGGACTGTCTGTAGGAATTCATATTGGATCTCTGTTATTCTGTACAATCTGCAAGCAATTCAGCCACACATGAAAACGGTGTGCACTGCAGATACTGAGGGGCCCATATAAACTTAACGATTGAAACCTTAAGTGCTGGATTTTGAAAGCAGATGTGAACGTCTGCCCTTAAGTTTAGACTCTTGAGATTCCAGTTGTGCCCAGGCACAAACACATTCAGGGATTCTCCTAGTTTGAATGGAGCAGTGTGAGGTGGTAATGAGCAATAACAGATAAAATGAGTTGACAACAAAACTACAATTTGGCAGTGTGAACACAGCTAATGACTTGTACAGTACAATACTCAAAAATACACACTGACGGCTATGTGCCTATGGTTAGACTTGGCACACATGGTGCCATGCAGAAGTTCATTATCTTTATGGGGCCAATGGCAGTGCTCTGTGGTTACATGCAAGTGAGCAGACGTTTCTCGTTCCTCTTTACTGTGTGTGTTCTAGTGAGGGATGCTGTTTTACATGTCAATAATATTCTGCCCCTCCATGTATGTAAATGTGCTGGACTCCATTACAATGTGTTCTCATAGCAGCATTACTAACTACGGCCACAAGAATAACATCACCTCTTTGACACAATGTCAACAAAAACTGCACATTATCAGATTCACAAATGCAGCACTGAAAGCACAAGTGTTATACTGCATTGTCAAAATGGCCACTGTACATTTGTTCAAGTTTACAAAATAACAGAGTTTAACTGTCAAAATAATCAATACAAAACATTTTAATGAAGCCAGACAAATGCCAGCAGTGCAAGTGGACTCATTTATTCACCGATTTAAAGCTTCTGAGATCTGATGATCAAATGAGAGAACTCAATAATATAGATAAAAATGTTACACCAGATTTACATGGCAACAATAGACTGAACACACACAGATATTTAGATAAATTCTGTCCAAAATGATACTCCCTGTCATAAACATACTCTCAAAACTGGAGCAGAGCTGAACAGAGCTGCAACTAGTACAGTTTCCTGCTAATTCTCTAAAGACCAGCAGCTTCAACAATAGGATGAGACAGAGCCAGCGAGAGCACCAAAGACCAAAGTTCACATAAACACGTCGAGGGCAGTGCAGCTCCCACAAAGAGCAGTAGAAACAGACCAGTCACCAGGGAGAAAACATTTCCCATGAAAGTTGCTCAACTCCCACTTCCAATCAGAAAAAGCCACATATGGAAGTATTCCTGTAATGGCTTGAAGCCGTTTCTAGGAAGAACATGGACGCCACTGAAATGCAGCTTGATGATCAAGAGCTAAATTAACAGTGGTGGCTGAAGATTCTCTTTATTTTAATGGAGGTCTTTTTGTGTTGGAGTATATGGAAATGGCATCAATCTAACCCAACATGCTTTCTTTCTCTCATTCTGTCTCTCTGTGTGCCCATGTTCCTTACCATCGAGGATGACTATGGGTACCTCTGCTGCTGCAGCTTCTGTCGAGCGTGACCCTGATTCAACAGAGTGCGAGGATGACTCCCTCTTCCCTGCATGCCTTCTGGAGCTCTTCCTGTCACACATTAGCCCTGCTAAGTCTCCTCTCTTCTTCTTCCTTGGCGTCTTCTTTACAGCCACTGACTCATGACCTATCCACTCCTGAGAGCAATTCGGTCAGATCAGCAGCCCCACTTATCCACAGAAATCCGTCAAGAGACCTTGCTGGCAGGATGTCCTCAGTCTGTCCTGTGACTGTCACTATCATAGAGTGGCATCCACTTCCACTGCCAACCACAGCGCAGCGTGTGACGGCCGTTACACTCACACTGATCAATTGGACCCTTGCTTGGTTTGTATCAATATTTATTTTGTGCACCAAGTACTCTCTGCTCTTCCCTCTCATGTCAGAACTGACAGACACGTGCGCGCACACACACACACACAAGCTATATATATTGATCTAAACAGGGCAAGCTCAGTAGGGGGAGTGGCATAAAATACTGGATGGTATAATTAACCAAAAGAGGAAGTCCTATGAAAAACTAAGCCTACGTGATGACCTTTATGACAGAACTTTTGTAACCAAACTTTTTCTTATTGGCAGTACCAATCAGATGTTGTTGTGACTAAAACTATCAGAGCTGATTTGGGTGTTCACAGACACAAAAGAGGCCGTCTCATGAAACACTAGCAAAGCAGAAACGCACAAATCTAGAGTGAAAACTTTTTCTCCCTGCCTAAACACACCAGAGAGCCTGTGTAGTGCCAATGCTGGATCAATTCTCCAAAAATCAATCCAACATCTCTCCCCTGGGCCTCACTGGCCCACTCTGATGCTGAAACAGTCGGGGTTATATTAGGGTTTGCTGACTGACATTTAACTGACAAGCGTGCCAAATCAAGTCCCAGGCAACATCAGTTCAGTGGACATCTTTATGTCAAGTTAATACATAAAGGAACTGACAAAAAAAACAACTGTCGTCCATCTATGTCTCATTGCTTTGTACCAGCAGTCAGTCTTAGTGAATTGACTGCTTAATGTCATTACGATGCCTGGCTATCGACCTCATATCTTCTTGTGGTCTGATTTGATGTTTCATAGCTTTATTAATACCTTTTTTGTTTTATCATTACTAGCTCCATCTACCTGTATAGTGCACACATCTTTTCAAATTGCCACTCCTCTGATGACGTCATCTTCATCTGCAGTTCAGAGAACACAAAATATCTCAAATCAGTATGTGGCTCTTAAAAAAAATAAAAATAAATCACTGGATAGCTTCATCTTACAGTCACCAAGATCCTTTTCCATTTTCTTCCATTTACCTATTTGGAGAAGGGTGATGGGAAAAAACATAGATTGATTGCCACATAGCTTCATCCATAATGGGGGTAAGATTCATAACTGCAACATTTTCCTACAGTGGCTCCACCATCCCAAACAACAGAATGGAAGAGATGCCACAGACTAAATGACAGTGAGTCATTCGCCATAATATACTAAAATGTTCTGTCCATCTCTACATATACTCTCCTGTTACCCACTATAACTTTATTAGTCTTATATACATACATAAACTATGCCTCTGTTGACATACCACCTGAGTTCTTTACCGGGCATCCAAGCGAGTACATGGGCAGCAATGAACTGCAAATAACTCTTGTGGCTCGCATGACCAAAACAAATAATGGAGGTCAAGAAGACTGAGCAAAGTTACATGCAAAGTGACACAAACCCTTTCAAGGCACTCCAAATATAAAAACAAGTATGCCAACCAATTTTGAAGCCAATCCAACTTCTGATGGCAGGGAACATTGCGAAGTGATGTACAAAGAAACAATCATAACCTAAAATACAGTTGGATAACCTAACTGATTAGCTTTAATTCTCTTATTGTAGTCTTGTCAGGCTACGCTCCTCACCACTATGTCTGTTGATGAGGGAATGTACAGTAAAAACACTGACATTCTGTTCCATCCATCCATTCATTATCTGTACTGCTTAGCCATGTCAGGGTAGAGCTGGAGCCTATCCCAGCAGTTATTGGGTAATAGGCAGGTTACACCCTTGACAGGTCACCAGTCCATCCCAGGGCTGACACACAGACACACAACTCAGTCACACTCCCATTCACATCTGTGGTCAATTTACATTCGGCAATTCATCTAAGATGTATGTCTCTGAAGCTGGGAGGAGACAAGAGCACCTGACATTCTGTTCCACTGATTGATTTTTAAAATCTATTTCTGTGCTGATTTATCATACATTTCACAACAGTTCTCTACCAGTTTGTCAGAAAAACTCTTCAGCTCACTGATGTAAGATTGTCTGAGGGGGATGATGGACATTTCAGCAGTAAGGTCCGACAGAAACTGGGAGGGCTTATAACAAATCCAGGTTCGGTTGTGAAATCCTGTGCGAATTACAAAAGCCAACTGTATTGACCTCATTGTATGTAAACCCACTTTATATACATGCAAAAAAGAGGATATTGTCCAACCATAGCCCAACCATAAAAGTAGCCTTTTACAGCAACTGAACAATCTCTTCCATCTTTACCAAAACATAACCACTTTCAACTTTGTACTCAACCCTAATAACCCTGGGTAGCCATCAGGGATGTAACAATTACCTGTTTAGTGATCAAGCGTGGTAAAATTATCAACCATTAGTATTATCGTTTCAAATTTTAATTATCATTAACGTTGTGTTAGTTTCTATGAAAACTAGCAGGCAGCATCAGTCAGCCTCAGTCACTCAGTCGCAGGCGCACGTGCACAGATGCAACGTGGATTTTTTGGTGAAACGAAAACATGGCCGAAAAAAGTGACAGTGCCATCTAGAGGACAAACTTTGCAGACTGCTCGTATTTTGGGTTTTATTAAATGCTAAGGGAAACTTGAAGATGGTAACGCCGTCTGCAAAACATGCAGAAAAAAGCCTGTTAATTTGATTTGGGGACTTGGGACAGGGGGAAAATATTCCCGTCTGTCTAATTTGCTAACAGCTCGTCTGCTGCAGACTAGTCGCCTTGTCTACATGGTAAAATTACGTAGTTTAGTCAGGCAGTCAACATACTTTGTTCATTTAAAATCTGGCAATCATAGAATTAAGTGTAAAGGTGGACCGACAGGAGTAACAATGCTGACTCAAACACTAAAACTCAACTAAAACAATTTAGTTATAAATACTTGTTGATTTTGGTAACTGGAAAAGACTGGGTTGAGCTGGGTTGTATACAGTTTGATCTTGCACTCGTAATCTTATTTTACTCTATTTTGTCTTATTTACTGATTTTATTTTTGATCTTTTTCATATTCTTGAACAGTAATAGTGTCATCTTTAATGTTGATGCATTGCACATTTAATATTTTTATATGGTTACAGAAGTTACTTTACCGTTTATGCACACAAAACATGCACAGTGCTGCCAACTTTGGAGTTTTCAATAAAAACGACGGTGAAATAATTTTCACAAGTGTATCAGTATTTTTAAAAATACTTTCAGCACATTTCAAAAATACGGTGATAATATTGATGACAGAGATAATTTTGGTCACGATAATTGTGATATGAAAATTTCAAACTGCTCCATTTCTAATACTAATTTTAAATGTTACACTGAACCCCAGTCCTCATATAAGACCAATGGCAAGCTTCTATTCTTAAGCCATCTGGGGTCCATAGCATCACATGTGGATGTAAGCAGGAGAAAAACTAATCAGATATTCATAGAATGGGTTGAACTTTGACCGAGTGCTACTTCAAAGTGCAGCTAAACTTAAACACACAGGACACAAATGAGTGTGAGTAGGGTCTAGGACAAATGACGTTAACACAGACTTCCTATGGTACTGAAGCTAAATAGCAAAGAGGGACAATAACACACGGGGGTTGTCAACAAAACCAATAAATCATGTTCGTTGGGGACAAGTTTGTTAAAAGAATTCATGACGAAAATGTTGAGCCATGCAGACGCTTCCACATTCACTAATAAATATGTTCCATGGACCATCAACATACCTAGAATACACTAAACAGATTAAAGACAAACAACTGGCTAAACAAGAGAGGTGTGTGTGTGTGTTTAGTGTGGGCACATCCCACACACAGTATGATAAACACCTCTGGGCTGAAGGCCATAAATACCGATACAACCAACATCTGGCAATATGACAACTCACCCATCAGGTCATGAGATAAATTTAGCATCATACCGTCCCAAAGATAATAATTGATCTAATCTTTTAGATCTATCCAGCTATCGCACACGACAGCCCTGAACTCAAGCCAACACAGGCTAAAACTAGCTAAGCTAACAGGACATTGTGTAGCCTTGGGTTCTATCCCTTTAACCCACTCCAGCTCCAGAATGAAAACTCACTCCAGTAGCGGGCCTCTCGCTCCTCTTGTGGATGGTAATGTCTGTCTTCTCCATTGCC
Organism: Brotula barbata; assembly: GCA_900303265.1. Classification (NCBI taxonomy): domain Eukaryota; kingdom Metazoa; phylum Chordata; class Actinopteri; order Ophidiiformes; family Ophidiidae; genus Brotula; species Brotula barbata. The sequence goes on from OMNV01001899.1 coordinate 16,167, forward strand.
TGTTTCTCCCAGACTGTGCCCTGCTCGGTGAAACAGCCTCCCTGCCACCCTTTGCAGGACAGACATCATGCAAGGCTGGGGGCAGAGTCAAGAGGCTGAGGCTGAGTCTTAATGGGAAAAACCTGACGCTATGTTGGCTGAGCGTGTTTAGTATACAGTGTGGTGGAACTGGTCAACTGTGCAGAGCCCAGGCTGGGCTGGACCTTCCTTGCTCCTCCACTTCCTGCTGCAGCTAACACTGTCTGTCCGCCCTGCTTCTTCCTGTGGGCCAGCACTTAACTGTGCACAGTACTGCCACTGCTCTCCATTTGTTCTCTCCACACCAGGAGTGTCAAGAGGAATAACTTCTGCACACCTGAATCAAGCTTCAGCATTCAGGGGCAAATTCAAATCGAGTTGCCATGTTGCCCTTAACACTCTGGCTGCCCTGTGGAAAATATTGTTCCAGGAAGTGGGTCTCTGGACCCCTGATCTGCACCTGTCTGTAGGGATCAGGGAGGGCCCATTTTGATTAAGCCAATATAGATGTGAACCATGACATTTGTGCTAACCTCCAACCAGGGGTTCTCCGTCATACTTCTAACCTTCAACTAATAACCCAACAACAAGCTGACAAACATACTCAAAGTAGGGTTGAGATTAAAAATCCTTGATTAAATCAACGCTATCAGATCAAAACAATGAGGCCTTTCCAAGTTGCAGTTATTACATGTCCATCTTTGGACTTGCTGGAGAACCAATCCCTGATCCACAAAGCACCAGTAGGCATAGAATTCATCCAGGAAGCAACTCCTTGCATATATTCTTTGACTACTAATGACCCAATCTCTATTCAATCCTGAGCATTAAAAAACAGACGCCAGCACTTTGTTTCAGTGTGTCCAAACCAGCTGTTAATATTGCAGAGGGGCTGGAGGCCACTCTTAACACCCACTCTTAAACATCAACAAGAAGCTGATGCTCAGTTCACAAATACCTGCTCAGACTGTGGATATTCGAACGTTATGGATGAACACATAACACTGTCTTTAAAGTGCTTCTCTAAAAACAGTAAAAACTGTAACTGAACAGGTGAAGAGAGACAGTGCGTACGTGGATTGAGTTTTTGAGTTCAACGTTTATTAAGAAACATGGCATTAAAAAAAATTGCAGCTGATGTGCAAACATGATGTTCTAAACTGTCAGTCTTTTTCTCAAACTGACTTCAAACTAAATTTGAAATTTCAAAGCTTGAGGGACGAGGCCAAAAATGCATTTGTGGACAGCTCAGCATCTTTTTATTTGATACAAGGACATGCACACAAATGCTCATTATAAATGCTACCCATCACATGATATTCAGGAGACTCAAGTTTGTGTCTTGAGAGGATCACACAGAATGCGTCATATGACCCTACCCTGGTGTCTGTTTCCTGCAACAGATAACAACTAACTCCCTTATCCTCACTTACTGTCAAACACAGTCTGTGGGACTCAAGAGTTATGGTGCAGGTTGCATTAAGATTCCAGTGAGCCTCATATCACCTAAAAAAATGTCCTGAACCAACCAACAGAGTATCTCCACTCTCACCTGAATCTCAGACTGGAAGTACAAGTCATTTTAACAAGGCCATTATCCAATTAACACTTTGGGTCATTAATACGTGGAAACATTAAATACCTGGCTATAATTATTCACTTGGTGATGTCATGGTAGCCTGCCAAGCCCTTTAAAAAGCTCATAAACACTGCAACAACAAAGAAACCTATGACTGCTGTATGCAGTTAGTTGTTGTCATCCTCAATGGTACCTCTGAAAATAACCCGAGGCCTTCCATCACGAGCTATCCCACAAAATCTGTGCAGAGCAGGAATAATAATGGCCTCGGTTGTTAGGATGTGATGAAAGTTGAGCTCAGGGCTCAGCAGTTTGACAGGTTAAAGTTTTAAATGTTGATGAGTTGCTGGCTCTGTATGAAAACACAGGTTTTTAATGTTTGGTGTCCGTGTGAAGGTTCTCTGGGTCTAGAAACACTAGTTTGTGGGGGGTTTTCATATCTGCCACAATAAGAAACGGGAAATGAGCCCAGGTAAAAGCACAACAGACAACTTAGCTTAATCCAGCTAGCCGCTGAAGCTGCGGGTTACTCACCGCTTTCCATCTCGTTGCCCTTCTTGGCGGTGGGCGTGTTGCCCATGATGGCAGGTTGATGGTGGGTCCCCTCGGCGAAATGACTTTTCCTTCACAAACAGTTAAATGATGGCAACACAGTATCGTTGTCACCCCTGGCTGATTAAAGCTGACCGCTAGCTTCTAGCTAACATTATTTACTTAAAGTGTAAATATTTTCTTCGGCTACTTTTCCTCCAGCCAAGTCTGCAGCTAAAACGCAGACCAGAAAAGCGTTTTAGGCTTAGCTATGCTAAATGGGCTACCGCCTAGCACAGACAGCTAGGGGATGTTAGCTGTACAGCGTTAGCTCGTCGATTTACAAGCCAGCAATGGAAAATCAAAACGCAATTCGATTATTCTTTATTTCCAGGATTGTGTTTGTTTATTCCAAATCCAATGCAGGTAGAATGTCCAACGCTGATTTCCGTCTGTCTAACGGTTGTTAGACAGCAAGTAATGTTAGCTTCCAGCGTCCCTCGCAGTCGTATCCTGGCCTGAGCTAACCAGGTGCTATCGCTGTCCAAGCAGGCCTTCTCAGATGAGACCTGGACAGCAAAGCTGGTCTTACACTCAAATATTTGCACTAATGATTACATCGAATTTATGTATCCTTTCGTTCATTTAGCAGGCATCAAGCGCAGTGTTTTCTTGGAAGTGACCATCTGATAGCCGATTCGTAAGATCAACTGCCCCCTTCCATTAATCTTCAGACCGCAAGGGAAACTCCAGTCATCCATCTAGCGACTCCCGCCTCTAGCCGACTATGATTGGCAGTATTCATGAGTGACGAAACACCTTCTACGCTGCTGATTGGCTACGTAAAAATACAACCAATCACTACGGTGATATGTTTATCAAATAGATTTGTCCCGCCCCCCAGACTAGCCGCTAGCCAATACGCCCATAACTGTAAATGGGCTTTTTTCCATTTCGCGTTAAAATATCAACTATTTGTGTTTGATAGATAATCTAACCCGGTGCATCACGCAAAACAACAGCATTGCATTTTCAGCATCTTCCCATTTGATGTACAGTATTTTTAAAGTCAGCAGTGTAGCCCAGCCACCCCTTCTACCCGACCGATCAGTCATTGGCTGTGACGTTAACATAGGCTATTTTTAGCAAAAATGTGAACTACTCAGAATTGTTTTATAGTGTTGGCACTGTCGTGTTTACCGTGACCATGGGTGAAATTACAATACTTGCATCGTACATTCTTAATAAAAATAAAAGTACATTGTATCAAATTTAAAGTGTTCAATGGTCAATCATAATTAGTTACATTGTTTTTGTAATTGATATTGGCAGTTAGGTAAAGAATAAATAAACCATTCAATTTAGGAGGAAAGTTCTGAATATGATTAAGTCATGCATACACTTTAACAAAAACAATGTTCTTTTATTTTGAAGACCAAATAACAAAAAAAGTGATATAACCCATCCACAACCTAAATGGGAAAATTAAGTGCAAAATGACAAACCAAATATAAATGGATATAATCAAATCCTTGAGCATTAAAATATTGTAATTAATTTGCCTATTGCTTTAGTCCTGAAATCATAAATCAATATAAAGCTGTTCAACACCGTCCAAAGGAAGGAAGGTAATCACAACAGCTTTAGGTCTTGTTTATTTAACTAACTCAGCTGAATGCGTTGTTATTCACCACGTTGCCTTCCATGGACATCAGTAAACAAACTATTCCAGTATTGCTCATAATGTCATGAAAAAGAACTCCCAGTCTACTGATGGGCTATAGTGATGATTATTCCAGTCAGTTGTTCATCATCTTGGATCAAACCCTCGTGAAGCCCAAATTGAGAGTTTACTTCTGACAATGAGCTTCGGGAAAATGGAAAACCTGTAAGGCAATGCTGTCTGTACATCAACACTAGAATGTCCACGGGCATTGTTCAAAAATTTGATCTTGTACTGTGAGTTATCACCATTCAGGCAGACAGTGTCTCTATAAGCAGTCCATCGAGTTATCTGGAAGAAGCCCCAAGGGTGGGGCCTTGCCTGGGAGACAGGATGGAGGAAGCATAGAGTTTGAAGCAGGATCCACATTTTCAGAGTCTTCCATTCGCTCTGCACTGCCTTCCCAGTTTATATGGAATCTGGTAACACGTGGGTTTGATGCCAGAATATTTCTCTGCAGCTGTATAAGACAAAAATACAGGTTTTGTAAATGTACTTATTAAATGAGAATACACCCAACTTCTTTTTCTTTTTAAATTATCTTTAAGACTGTGATCAATAAGTAGATATGATCATCTTATACTAATGACTTATCTTGTGAGTAATACTATCTCTGTGGCTACATTACGCTTGAGGTAAATTATTATTTCATGCAATTTAAATTATTAGAGCAACTCTAACTCATTTAATATTTCTGCCCAGTTACTATTTCAATCAATGCAGAGGTTGTACAGTCTTAGGGAATACAAATGTTAACATAAATCAAATGAATAGATGCCCAATAAATTAAAAAAAATATACATATAGGTTACAACACACTGCCCAAATTTGAAAACAATACCGATGTCCACAATAACAACTTTAATTGTAGCCAAGCTTGAAGTGTAATGGCTAACCCTACCAACTAAATTTTTTGACATTACAGTAAAACTAACAATAATTATTAAGTCAACGTTTACATCTGGATCTTTGCTCACAGAACAGCAAGACTTTTCATTGCATAACTACTTCAAGCAATCCTGTGGATTTCTCTCCTAAAATGTTTGCGAATAGGGCTCAGCGATAAGGCCAAAAAAGTTATCATGCTAAATTTTTTTTATATCAGTCGATATCAATAATAATCTGTGTGTGTGGAGCGGCAGCTGAGCCCTGGGTGAAACAGATGAGAGCTGAGAAAATGAGGCCAACCATAAATGACAGCAAAACGCAACAGAAATTCTCACATTGCGCTGAGTGGACATAATTTAGATGAATAACATGAATAACCATAGCCGCACTGAGATTGTAGTTTTGATTGCATATACAGCCCTGTGTGGAGCCCCGAGTTCAGATTTATCAAGGGATAAAATAGCAATGACAGACTGTGTTTTTGTGCCCAGGAGGGAGCAAGCTTTGGGTTTGTTCATGTAAACATGAAACTATCGGACTTTCTATTAAACAATTTTCGCATTGCCACTGAAGTGTCTATCGTCAGTACATACTGCTATTGTTTAATGGCCCAGGCCTATTTAACAAGGAAAAATGTTGAGTGCAACGACTACCTTTGTACTCAGATGTTTGAATTTATTATTGTTGATATGCAAAGTTCTAAGGGAGAAAAATTGGATGTTGACTAAAGCCTAAATTGAAACACATCAAGAAAAAAATGAATCAACATCTAACCTGAGTGTAGTCTGGTTTAATTGGTGGATTTTCACGCAATTCTGGTTCTGTGTATTCATTGTTCACATAGTAGCCGATGCGGATGAACTCCTGGCCACGATATGTGCAAGTGATGAGCACCACGGTTACACCAACAGCATCACTTTCAGGAATCAAGCCTGTGTTTGGTGCATCAGCCTGTTGAAAGAAACAACATTATAACATGTGCCAATATGAATTTAGCTCTTATATATATATATATATATGTATATGATAGATTAATAATCAAAGTGTCTACTTGTCCGGGGTCAATTATGTAAAACATACACAAGGGGTGGCCATACATTTAACATCACAATCTATTACTGTTTAAATTGATGTGGGTAGCGTTTTGGAAAAAAAAAGTTTTCCTCACGCCTACCACTTTGTAGATCATATTTGAAAAGCTGGCTGACTGCGGATAAATAATCACCCTTGTGTGGACATTCAATGAAGTGTACTCCAGCCTCAACATCACTCCCCAGCCTGCCAGCTCTTTCTGAACGACTGTAATGTCATTAAAAATAGATTTGTTAAATTGTCCTTAGTTTAATATAAGTTACATTGTAATAATCAATCACAGATCAGACGTGTAATATGAAATGCATGGCCAGAAAGGTTTGCTTTGCTGGACACACACCACCACCGCAATTTCATCAGACATTTCAGTCTTTAAAAAACGCAGCACCTTCCAGATAATGATTGGATAGAACCACGAGCTGGAAAAGCTTTGAGAGGAATCCCCTAGATGGCTGGCGTAGCCCATGTCCCTGATGTGGCATCTTTGGATTGACAAGGGGAAATCAGCAGTGAGAGCTACCTTTACCACCTATGCCTTGACAAGATGTGTCTGGATGGATGTTGGATTCTGCCAATGTCCCACATTTGACCACACAAAACCATTACAAACCTAAGTCTTAATTCTACAACCAATGCAGAACATTTAAATTAAGCTCCACCATGGATCCTTCTTGATTCCTCTGAGGACTGCTTTAAACTATGGACCAACCAAACACACCTGAAACACAAACATGTGCCTTCCAGCTGGTACTGGGCCCACTAGGACTGAGTCGAGGACTTGGTCATATTCTTCACTTTCTGCTGAACCCACGTAGATGATTTTCCATTCCAGGTCTGAAATGAAGAAAAAAAAACAAGGAAATAAATGAATTATGTTTCTTTATAAAACACAAATGAGACTCACAGTTGACTGAGTAGTTGATTAAGAGACTATATATAACACCAGTAAAACCTTGTCATTGACATATTTATAATTTGTTGTTTTTTACTTAAGAAGCAAAAAATCCAATCATAGGCTCAGTAATTTCTGACATCATCATGGGCTATGACACCATCTCACTGGGGATTATGTCATTCAAGAAGTGTAGATATGCAAGACCTGCATTTTGATAAAATTGTAACAGGTTTGATAAGGTAATATTAGGTAAACAAATTTAAGAATCTGATTTAACATTTAATACCTACATATTAAAATACCTATTTAAGGAAAAGCCATAAAATTTAACTTGGTTTGAGATCTATTTCTTATGATGCCGAGCATATGGCCAATATGCAAAAGGGAATTTAATACTACAGAAGACAGATCGAATATAAATTAAGGTTGCAAAATTTATGGATTAGATGTGTTACTGATTACTTAGTGTTACTTACTAATGTTTCAACCCCTTCTCCCAACTCAACTCTGTTAACTGAATGTCTTAGGGTGATTACTGGGTAGCGATCTAGTTTAACTCTTCAGCACAAGTACATAAATTGATGATTGAGTATGCTTTAGGTTAAACAGTTCAAGGCTACTTAAATGACTTTAGATAAATTTATTGGGCTGCTTTACCTGGCTAATGTTATAATAATTGAGTATGCCCCATAGAAGAGACATTAAAAAAAATACCAAAATTTCTAGAGATGCGTTACTAAATTCCTAAAATCCATTGCAGAATCCCCTTATCAATATATGGATTTTTTTAAATTCTAGTGTTTAGTAACATTTTGTAGAGGTTTCCCAAAAATGCACCTTGGTATATGAGATGTGATTAACTTTATTGAGGCATTTCAGTAGGATAATAATAAAAATAAAAATTAAGTCAGGACGGAATTGGTGGTTAAATCAGAGTTTAAGATGTTAAAACCCATCACCACTGACAGTAGTCAGCCAACACATACTTTCTCGATGTTCTTCATCTAATCATACGGCCTTAGAGACCCCTGGAATACATATATCTAAAATCACTTACATCCAATGAATGCTGATGATTAGAGGGGGGGGTCAATTAGCAACTACATCGCTGATGCAAAAAATATAAAACAACCTTCAAATTACCCTGTGTCAGGCCCTCAACTTGACATTTGAAACGGCCAGTGCAGTGTTAATGTTGAGTGTAGTCATTTTTGCAGCCATCAAATTAGTTTGGATGTGATGGTAATTTTTATGTTGCCATGTCACTTGGTGTTTACGGTGCACTATTTCTTAACTTTCTATCTGACGTTAGCTCCCTTAGCTAACATAGCCATTAGCCGTTTGCAGACTTAACCAACAAAAGCCTAAGACACACAAAATGACAGCAGCTTCGTCACCATACGCACCTTCGGGGAGGTCTTCCATACATTCAAACGTTATTTCGAATTGAAAGGGATTTCCAAAGGGACTCGGGTTGTCCAACACAGCCACGTTCAGTACCTGTACCTTCGCCATTGTTGGAGACGCACTAAACCAGATTCGCCGAAAACAAACGTTCAAAACAATTTCCCGGCAAATGCTTTGAAAGCAGCGCTACAATAACGGAGGGAATTGTTGACGTTCGCGATATTATCTAAACAAAAACACAATTTGCACGAATTCAAACCTTGCCTGAATTATTAAATTCACTTCATATACTTCAATAATAACTTTAAGTGGCTTATATTAATTTTATACAACCATAGAGCTCTCCCGCCTCTTTGTTACTATGTCGTACGCCTACCCAGACTTCACCGCGCCAACTTCATCTTCTTCGTAATATTTTATGGCGGTTAGCAAACAAAGAAGTGGTGCATTATCGCCACCACCTGGTAAGAAGTGTAGCTCGAACTTCCTGTAATTTTTCAGCCTTTGTGTAGTTATACTTTTCATCTCAGCCTTGTTGTAATGTACATAAATATCCACATTTCCTTTTTTGTAACTTACTTTACAAGCTTGTCCGCTGATTCATTGTCTTTTAAAACTAGGAGTGGTAAAACACGCAAAAAAACCCAAAACTAAAACACGCACACACATACTCTCACACTCACTCGGTTCCATCATTTGGACTCAAGTCCAAGGATTTGTTGTATGTTAATAACTTGGATTTCTGAATGAGTGTTTTAAGCGCCTTAATGATGAAGTCAAATTTCTTCAACCCACTGTAATGCCATAACAATTGCAATCATATCCCTTGTGTTGACTTTGTATTGACTTTATTTATACTATTCGATGCGGCTGTATGACAGAACATAGCTGTAATAGCAACTCCATTATAAGCGTTTGTTATTTGGACAGTGAAAGTGAGCCTTTATCCTTATTTATCCTCTTTAATTATGACATGTCTACTGTGGGTTCAAGAAACAACCAATGGGGCACTGCTGAATAAGGCACATTTGGACCAAGATGGATCTGATTTTTTCCCCCGTTTCTGCATTTTGTGAAGCTATTCAAACCAAAACCTTTTATTTGACTTTTTTTCCCTAATCCGAGCATGATTTTGTTTCTTCTGTTGGATGATCTTTTTATGACCTTGAAAGTTTATCCAATACTTCAGCAAAAGTTGAGTTCCTCTAATATACAAAGGCATCTCCAGTTTCAATTTCCAAAGCTTCCGTTGGGGCAGATCTAATGGCACCTGTACAAAGTGTTAAAAATGGAATCTGAAAATGATCTGACATTCTCAATAAAGTATATACTGCAGACTGATAAACTAAACCACAAAATATAACACTGATTTGAGCCATGTCATATATATATAACATATATATATTGCTTTTGATCCCATAAAAAACACTTGAATTCTTGTCCATTGGGCAACTTGCACAACAGTGAAGAATAATCTCAGTCTCTCAGGTTGGGATTTGAAGGTTTTTCCTCTACCGTCAGTCTCTTGTTATTTATTCCCGGGAAAATCTTTGAGAGTAAGGAGTTTCTAAGATTTTTTCCCGATTACATTTCTGTCCTGGAGCAGTAACAGAGCTGTAAAACTCAGCAATCAAACAAACCGCCAAACCGCTGCGGTTCCCCCTGCAGCCGCCACCCTACCTACGGCACGCGAAATGCTTTCACTGAACTAAAAGCAAAATTGCTCTATACCGCCCCCATTAGGTACTGTATCATAAAACAGCATTTTTTTCCATACATATCGTCAAGAAAGTTGGAACTTTCCTAGGGCTGAGAAGATGTACTTCAAGCTATTCTAGACATTTATTTATTTGGAATGTTAACTAAGAACGCCCCGATCCCAATATGTATGAATAAGTATGCTAATAAACCACAAAGCTCATGTTGAATACCTGGCACAATCATATTTCTTTTATTTGCCTTAAAATATATTCAATGTTCTGATACAGTCTAAAGATAAAGTTTGTGCCTCTCTGTGTGTGGGAGATTGGGTGGGGATTAGAATCCGGGCCAGCTGGCTGCCAAATTCATCCTTAAAACATTTTAGGAATGTTGATTTTCTCTCCGAGTTGAGAAGCGGTCTGGTGGAGGTGCTATTTCATGCCAACTATCAGACAGGTTGCTGGGTAAAACCTGACCACAGTGTACAGTCAAACATTCTGCTCGTCCCTCTTCAGCAGGTTGGAGCAAGTACGGTACAAACTGGCATCATTTATTACACTATTATACAACGTCAGTTAAAAGAGTGATCCGGTGCTGCGTGTGCACGGTATACCAGTAAATAAGACTCAATTGCTATTTTATAACATTTTTAAAGGTAACGGGACGAACGCGTCTGCCTCACTAAAGCTGCGCCTTAGTTGCCGCTTTTTTCCTGGACTTTGGTCCGTAAAGACGCAGCACAAAGGAGGATCTGTGTGGCGTGCAGCAGGTAGATGACTGCGCTCAGGTAATGTAACATGAAACTCAGCCATGTGACCAATGGCGATTTGGAGAGTAGACGAAAAAAAAAAAAAACGGCTTTACATGAAACTCCAACTGGTTGACTGGAGGATGTGGTGTAGAACATAACAGCGAGCTCTTAACGGCAGATAACACGGCAAACATTAAGCGTCTGATGATGCCGGCAGCTAATTACCTCGGACTATTTTGTTTGTTTCAGTTTTGACAAGGTGAGGCGGAAGCGCCGAAACTAACCTGCTCGATATTTCACAGCCTGATCGAGGTACGTATACTTTCATCACCTTACCGAATAAAACATTAGACTACTGTGAACGTAAATGGAGACCAGTTATACTGATGATGCTGCTTTTGTTGCATATGGGAAATCCAAGCTTTTGTGAAACAGTATGACACATATTGAAAATATGAATCACCTGTCGTATTATGTAGAATACGTGGGCAGAAAATAAATGATAGTGTTCTGTTGTACTGTGAAATTTTTAGATTTTCACATGTGAATTTCACCTCCGAATCCCTGTGCTCCGTACTCATAAAGACTGGATTTGTTTTTAATTCTAACGTTTCCAAATGTACCAAAAATATGAATGAAGGGTGCAGTCCGGGGAAATCTGTATACAGTTTTTAGTTTATAGTAATTTTAAGGCAATTTAAAAATGCCACAGCTTTACGTTTAATAGAACAAGTATCATTGCCTCCTTCAAGTAACCAAATTTTTATCATTTTAGAATGAGTATATGTACAATTAGAAACGTTACATAGGCCAATACAAAGCAGGTGGAAATACAGACTAAGTAAGGGTTATTATAGGGTTACCTAAGTTTTTTTAAATCTCGAAATTCTGAGATTTTATTTGTATTCATGGTTTTGTATTTATTTGTGTGTATACATTAATACTCATGTAATGTAATCCAATGTTACCAATGTAAAAAAGCCCATTAAATTCATCCCAAAGTCATTTAATAACCCTGAATACTTTACCTTATACCTCACCAATGATAAAGGCGTGAATTGTGCTGTAAATCATCGTTGTCTCCACCCATCACTTTTAAGGACAAAATTATGTGTTAATTAATGTGCCAGGAATAAAACAGAATAATGCAGATCACTGCTGGAATCATCACATTACGTTTTCGATTAGATGTTTTTATTCAAATTTTTATAATTTTTTAAATTTTAATTCAAATTTTAATTCAAAATATGTATTTGCCTCTTAGGAAATGTTTTTTCAGTGCAACCTTGCAGGCTGAAGTGAAGAAGTAACTAAACGTAGTTCTATTAATAGCTTTTAACCTTCAGCAGGTTTAACTCGACAATGAAGGAAAAGGTGATTCAACAGAACACAGACTCAGTGACTGTATCTGTTGTTATCTGACCAATTCAACCTCAGATTCAAGAAGGGATTAGAAATGTCAATGTGGACCACAATGTGTTAGTGATGTGCAGTAACTGCACAGATCTCCATGTTGGTGTTGTTGTTGTTGCCTGTCTGAGGAGGTGGTGTCATCATCTGTTCATAGGGCTGATTAAACCACACAGTGAAGGACCTGCTGAAATGGACGCAAGCTGATGCTCTGCAGACCTACTGCCAGTCTGGCCTCGCAGGGCCCTGCAATTCACGGGTAGAAATGCTTCCAGAAATCCCAGCCATGCCTGGGCCTTTGGTTGGGAGTGTATTACTGCTGGTGCTGGGCAGTAATCCTGTTTGGGGTGAGTCAGTCACCAACCCTTCATGCTCACTCTCCCACACAAAACAAACCATCCTTAAGATTACTCAAATTTTTAACAGGGTGAAACACACACACACACACACACACACACACACACACAGAGCGAGAGAGAGAGAGAAACACATAGATACTTATGTCTATGCCCTCTTTCATATGATAATGAGGTATATTTATATCCGGGCTGTGCTTATCAGTTATTTAATTTACAAAAGAATTCCTTTTCACAGTATCAAATTCACCGGGTGAAGTCTCACAAAGCCATTGAAACATTTTTGTTTGCCCATGTGTTTGCCTCGGTGTGCTACATAGTTTAGTTACTTTTCACTTTCTTGACCAGAAACTCCCCCCTCTTTAACC
>OMNV01001899.1:28905-49722 GCA_900303265.1 Brotula barbata
CCCCCCCCCCCCCTTTTTGTTATCAAGGTGTACTTTTGTCCTTGCTGAGTTTACTATTTGCCCTAGTAAATCATTGACTTAGTTAAAAGAAAAAATACTTTTTTTAAAAAGAAAACATTCTAACTAAATGGACTTAAAGGAAAAATATTACAGCAGATGGCAAAAATACATTTGTAGTGTTTAAAAACAGTCACATTGATTGACTTAGCTGATTGTGTTGTGCATTATAGGCTGCATTCCTGAGCTTTCCGCTTCTCCTCCTCCTCCTCCTCCTCCTCCTCCTGGTCAAGTAGTTACTATGTAGTTTCATTATGTCACTGAATACTCACATGGGTGGCCATGGATAAAATTGGTGGGAACAGCACTGCTGTAAAATGCTTTAATGTGCACGCTTGGCTTATGTAATGTAGCAGGTAAAATACTGAACACTTGAATTACCAATGAATTGGTAATTTAGTACACAGTAATTGAGCTTACCATGTAGAAAAAGCACAATTAAAATCCTCGTTCTTTTCTCAAAATCCAGTAACCCATACTTTTTTAACATGTGGGACTTTACCATGAAAGTGTCTTTATTGTAGATGTGTCAGGTATTTTCCACAGAATACATACTGATACTTCTGGTATCTTTGTCTGTTTCACTGGAATTTATGAATGAAACTCTATTGTTTGGGAAGATGGGCCATTAGTGGTCATCAGAGTTGAAAAGGTCAAACACTGGTAAATGAATTGTCATTGAGTATACTTCAAGGCAAACCAGTTCGGGCAATTTCAAGGATTTGGGAAACTGAATCCATGTATTAAATAAAAGGCATACAAAATGTAATAATTTTTAGAGAATTTCCTGAAATCTATTATAGTTATCCTCTTCCCTTGCAGATTTCCCCATATTGCATCTCCCTGTCTCTCTGTCCATATACACACATATAAATATATAAGAATTTAAAGTAAAACCTTATGGTAAGGTTATGTTAGTTGTTTTAAATGTATTGCACTTATCAACATAGCCTGGTTTTCACATTTGCAGCACCTGTCAGTCCAAAGACAGGCAGGCTAGGTGAACTAGATGTTCTAATTTGCCTGTGAAAGTAGGTGAGTTTTTCCTGTCTGAGTAGCTACTGTGATAAACTGGCAAGCTGTCCATGCTGTCCATTGTGTTACTGCCTCCAGCTCAATGGCTGCCACCCATCAGGTGGATGAACTGATGGGTGGGTGATGGTTAGATGGATTATAACAACACTATTATAACCTACATACTATAACCCTCAGTATTATAACCCACAGTACTATAATCTACAGTACTATAGCCCACAGTACTATAACCTACAGTACTATAACCCACAGTATTATAACCCACAGTACTATAACCTACAGTACTATAACCCACAGTACTTTAACCCACAGTACTATAACCTACAGTACTATAACCCACAGTCCTTTCCAGCTGTATTTAGAATTGTGATGACATTACTTTTGAGAGTTTTACATGATGTGCAAGGTCCCGATGTTTTTGCTTTGCTTACAGGGAATTCTACCATTCCAACAAATGGCAATGACCCTTGGGAGGTAAGTGGAGACTTTGATATTCTGTCCAGTAAATAATATCAAATAATTCCAATGCCTGCAAAAGGATCACAGTCACATTTTCTTTTCTGTCAACATAAGCCCGACATCGTGGCTATTGTAGTTCCTGTCACACTGGTCGTCCTGATCATAGTTTTGGCTATTCTCGCCTGGCTCTACATGGTGAAAAAAAAGAGGCAAACAGAAGGGACATATAGACCCAGTGCTGAGGAACAATCTGGGACAAGCAACGCTGCAGTACCAGATGCACTCAAGTTACCGAAGGAAGAAAGACTCATTTGAGCTTCTGGACTTTATGGTCACGTAAAAGTCATTTTGTGAGGACATGGGACATGAACACATGCCTGCTGGAGTTCCTGTATGACGAGGTTCTGCTGTCTTTTGAGCTGAAAGAAAAATGCTCCTGGATATTTTGAGCAACTCAAAGCACACTTAGCACTTCATTTCATTGAGCTGTTGAATGGTTCTTAAACCACAGGGAGGATGGGACGTATGTTCAAGGAACAAATGGATTTGGACCATTTGACGTCATCTCAAGACACTTTTTACGTCTCCTCTGCTCAAATGAAACAGCATCTGCAGTATTTTATCCCCGCTGACTGACTTTAGAGGTGGTCTCATTTTCAGCTCTCCAATGTAAAATTTCTCCTGAAATTTGTACTTTTCCAGTCCTACGTAGACTCCAGCTGCTATTCTATAACTAACTGTCATCATCTATACACAGAGTTTTTACCACTGAGTCTGGATAAGACCATCGCAATTGAAAGGAAGACGAATGTTTTGAGCATGATTTATACTTTAAAATGTCTGTTTGATTATGTCTTGAATTTCAAGATTGTAGAAATGAGGTTAAATTGGGAAATTATATATGTACAAGACTGTCTACACTTGAAACATCACTTTTCCAAATTTTAAGTGATATATTTGTAACTTCACATTTCCTATCAGATCAACCATGCATAAATGTCACAGTGTCTACATTTTTGTAAAATGAAATATTTGTAGAATAGAGCTGTAATTAAACTTTATATTGCAATAAGTTTTGTTGGTATTTAGAACATCTTACTGAAATTTCCCATTTCTT
Organism: Brotula barbata; assembly: GCA_900303265.1. Lineage (NCBI taxonomy): Eukaryota > Metazoa > Chordata > Actinopteri > Ophidiiformes > Ophidiidae > Brotula > Brotula barbata. The sequence goes on from OMNV01001899.1 coordinate 31,574, forward strand.
AAAAACACACATAATTTTAAGAAGGTTTCTCCACTGAAACCCGTTCAGACTGCCCAGAGGGGCCCTAACCGTTTATACTTAAATCCCAAGTCAACACGTGAACAGTGAATGTGCCAAGAAGATGTGTTTAATATTTACAGATTCCAAATCAAATAAAACACGGAGGCGGGAAAAGTAGTCTTTTAATTAGATGCATATTTTTAATCATTCTGCATTTGTGAGGTTTCACAGTTACAACCACTTGCATTTAAGTTTGGCAAAGCAATGATGAGAGAAAAGTAAGGAGTGATATTTCAGTGCATTCACAACAACATATGCAACACGTTAACAAAAAAGAAAAGCATCACTGTACCACTAGTATCAACGTTCACAACAATGTCTGACACTGGAACAACAGCGATGATGGTGGTCGTTCTTCAGTGTGTGATGAGAGGGATTAAAGGGAATACTGGGGAGCGGAGAGGTGAAACATGATTTGGCAACTGGATGGACTGAGGTTTAGGCAACTTCCTCCTCCCCCTCTTCCTCAAACTCGCCCTCCTCAGCGGTGGCATCCTGATATTGCTGGTACTCGGACACCAGGTCGTTCATGTTGCTCTCCGCCTCGGTGAACTCCATCTCATCCATGCCTTCACCAGTGTACCAGTGGAGGAAGGCCTTGCGGCGGAACATAGCGGTGAACTGCTCTGAGATGCGCTTGAACAGCTCCTGGATGGCTGTGCTGTTGCCGATGAAGGTGGCAGCCATCTTGAGACCACGGGGTGGGATGTCACATACGGCGGTCTTCACATTGTTGGGGATCCATTCCACGAAATAGCTGCTGTTCTTATTCTGCACATTCAACATCTGCTCATCCACCTCCTTCATGGACATGCGGCCCCTGAACACTGCAGCCACGGTGAGATAGCGGCCGTGCCGTGGGTCGCAGGCCGCCATCATGTTCTTGGCATCGAACATCTGCTGGGTGAGCTCTGGCACGGACAGAGAGCGATACTGCTGGCTGCCCCTGCTGGTGAGGGGGGCGAAGCCAGGCATGAAGAAGTGCAGACGGGGGAAGGGCACCATATTGACAGCTAGTTTACGGAGATCTGCGTTGAGCTGGCCGGGGAAGCGTAGACAAGTTGTCACCCCGCTCATGGTGGCGGACACCAAGTGGTTGAGATCTCCATAGGTGGGGGTGGTAAGTTTAAGGGTGCGGAAGCAGATATCATAGAGAGCTTCATTGTCAATGCAGTATGTTTCATCTGTGTTTTCTACCAGCTGGTGCACAGACAGCGTGGCATTGTAGGGCTCCACCACAGTGTCGGACACCTTGGGAGAAGGCACCACGCTGAATGTGTTCATGATGCGGTCTGGGTACTCCTCGCGGATCTTGCTGATGAGGAGGGTGCCCATACCGGAGCCTGTACCACCACCCAGAGAGTGAGTGAGCTGAAAGCCCTGGAGGCAATCGCAACTCTCAGCCTCTTTCCTCACAACATCCAGGACGGAGTCCACCAGCTCGGCCCCCTCTGTGTAGTGGCCCTTGGCCCAGTTGTTTCCAGCTCCACTCTGGCCTATAGTCAGAGTAGAACAATTCATTGATCTGCTGTAGGAACCGTCATCAATTAGAAAAAACCCACCCCAAATAAACCATAAACCGAGCTCTGATTTCGTTACAAGTAAGTGTGTCTTTCCACAAGACACGCGGCTTACCAAAGACAAAGTTGTCAGGTCTGAAAATCTGTCCGAAGGGGCCAGACCGGACGGAGTCCATGGTGCCAGGTTCCAGATCCACCAGTATGGCACGGGGCACATACTTTCCACCTGCAATGAGGCAAAAGGAGCGACGAGTTTGAAATACTTTGTAAATCCAAAGAGCTTCTTCGGATTTCTTTCATGGTGCTTCTGATGCAAATACTTTAGGGTGTGGAAATCATTTTGCATAGCAGCAGGGCTGCAGGGGCAGGGAGGGGTAAAGTCAAGGTCGCACTTGCCCTGTGGTGTAGCTCAAAGATGACGTGTGTCTCACCTGTGGCCTCATTGTAATAGACACTGATCCTGTCTAGCTGTAGATCACTGTCTCCATGGTAGGTACCAGTGGGATCAATACCATGCTCATCACTGATCACCTCCCAGAACTGAGAAAAACCGGTGTGACAGGAAAAGGAAAGGACAGAAAACATCCTTTAATCCCGTGAACACTGAGTACACTTTGAGACTAACAGTTCAGGTTTGGATATAATAAATAGAGCTTTTCACATTAGTAACCCTTGTAGTATACCATGTAGAAAACACTAGTAACACATAATATCATAATCTTATGAAAAATAATAAAATCCATTAGAGCAACATTTTTTATCTCGCTTACATTTGTCTTTATTCCAGATGTGTTGTGTGTCATTTTAAACCGACTTTAAACACGACTCTGGTGTTCAAATTTATGGTTTAGATGGGTCCATTGATGGTTTTAAGGTAAATCAAGGTAAATGTTATTCAGACCCATACATATACGTGTGTGTGTGTGTAGCTTTTAGTGTCCATAAAATATCTGTGAAATCTGTTCACTCTGAGGGAAAAGGACACGAAGAACACTGACATGAACAGACGTCCATGTTGCCTTCGTGTTGGAGGTTGGACTTTGCCTATGATTGCGTTTTTTTCTGTTACGATATGAAAAGGCTGCCAGCGGGGATCAATCAGTGACTCACTTCCACATCAATTTAATAACGCATCCTGTGTGAATCTCCAATGGTGTAAGAGTGTTTGTAAAATTCAATCCTTAACATGAATTTTTTCTGATGGACCCCTTCAGGCCCAGCACTGGTGGTTACATCAGTCTTTAAGAGGTTAATGCTGAATGTATAAACTAATAAAACATGGCTAGTTTCCACATTGGATAAAATATTACTTAAATCTGTCAGATTATTTATTGTCTGGTTTTATACAGATCAGAACAGCAGTCCATTAGTTGGACAGATGGCCCTAGGCGTAATCTAACAGACAGCATCCATCTGATAACAACATCTTCTACCAACACTCAAAATACTTTAAATATTAAAATAAACATGCAAAGCTTACAAATAAAAGCAAAAGTGCTTTGGATAACACATTTCTCTGGCACCTCGGGGTAAATAGGTCACGTCTTCTGTGTGGGGGAGGGGAGGGATGTTACACAAGGAACATACCATTATACAGTCAAATGTGCGTTTAATTACTATGGTCTGCAAAACGCGACCATAAAGTTTAAAACTAAAGGCTACAACGCAGCAATCGAATGATAATCCACTGTCCTATCTGTCTCAATCTGTTGAAATCTGTGCTTGCCTGAGTAATCTTGATCTCTTTGCAACTCTGAGTAGACTACGAGCCAGCACACAGGCCGCGATGTAAGTCTGCGTAATGGTGACGTTTGTGCAAAAGGCAAAGGCGCCGCGTTGGATTGATTCTCGAGAATTCTGAGGAGGATGGGTTAGACTGTTCCTCAGCGCCATGGAGGCGCGCCTACGTGAGCGTCAAAGCAGCCTGTAAACGTCGACAGAGAGCAGAAAGCCAACATACCTTGGCTCCGATCTGGTTTCCGCACTGACCGGCCTGCAAATGCACAATTTCGCGCATTTTGGATGGACGAGAGGGAGACGACTGCAGCGGGAATCACCGAGGAAGATTCACGGAATGATGGCTCCGGCAGTCAATTGTCCGGGACCGTTGCACCGCCTCTAGACCGTCTACTGGGCAGAAGCAGTGGTGCAACCTGACGTCATCCCCATGGCAACCAACGACCGGAGGAGAGAGGGAGGAACCAAGAGCCGTGGAAATGGAGGATAGGATGGCAGGGAACTGCATCGATCATCAGTCAGAATTCACTTACTCACGCAACACACACACACACACATAGAGAGAGAGAGAGAGAGAGAGAGAGATAGGGAGAGAGATGAGGGTTACACGTTTGCATCAAATGGTACCATCACAGGTCCATCGTGTGTCACTATTCCCACGATTCCCAAAAGTAATGAATGACAACAAACTGCATCACATCTTCACCTGAATTTGAAGTTTGGTGCATACAACAACAACAACAACAATAATAATAATAATATTCACCTGTCCGCCTGTCAATCTGCCTGCTTGTTTCTCTGTCTGTCTATCTATCTCCAGATTGATTGAGTGATTAATAAATTCAACTAATTTCCAAAGTTCAAGCGGTATGAAAATCAATGTTACCAAAAATACTGCAAAACAAACATTTACTAAAAAAAAATAAACTATGCATCCTATATGTCACAACCAATATTATCATTATTGCCCAATATCATTCCTTCATTGGAGGATTGACAACTACATATGTAGATGTGCTTTGTGACAAACCACAAATGAATGTAATGTTTAAAAATGTCACCCTGGGCTGGTGTCTTATACGTCTTAAGATCCTGAATGGTTACATTCCAAACATGCAGCATGTTACCAAGCAGTCTCCAACCTCTGGCCAATAAGGATTTGTTTCCTGTTTCACAGCACTTCCACATACAGTGTTGCTCCGCATTTCTTCATGATCTTAGTTACACCCATAGAAGTGACAGGAAAACCAAGAGCACTTGCTGGTTCACGTTAAGGACAATAGAGAAACATTGTGCAGTGCACTTTGGGGCTTCGGAAGGAGAGGTTGAGACGGACTGAATCATGCTTTTACTGTTGACAGAGGAAGGATTTAGGAGCTGTTAGCCCTGAGGACCGTGGAGTTTTCTTATTCTACACGAACATGTCGCTCCCAGAGGAGGACCTTACGTGCCCTGTATGCTGTGACATCTTCAGAGACCCCGTGCTGCTGTCTTGCAGCCACAGCTTCTGCAAAATCTGTCTGAGGCAGTGCTGGGACACAGGTCTACGTGAATGTCCCCTGTGCAGGAAAAAAGCCACCAAGTCCAATCCTCCGTCCAATTTGGCTCTAAAGAATCTCTGCGAAGCTCATCTGGAGGCCATCAGTCGGAGTGCTCAGATGGAGGAAGAGAAGGCCACCTGTAATCTCCACGGGAAGAGGCTCAATCTTTTCTGTCTCGTTGACAAAAAGCTCATTTGTGCGGTGTGCCAGTCTTCCAAACTACACAAGGACCATGACTGCTGCGGTATAGCTGAGGCAGTGCTGGACTGTAAGGTAAGAAAAATTCATGAACTTCCCTTACAGTTTAATATAAACCTGCCAGACTGTGTGTGTTTTAAACAACAAGTTGTCATGACCCAGACAGACTGGATTCTTCTTACCGGTAGAATGCTGCTCCTCAGGTCTGTCCTGACCGTGAAGGACAATATTTGTATGTACTGAGGAACAAGATCCAACGAATATCCAGAGTATATAAAAATATAATCCCATTTGTGTGGCCTTTGACTTCCAGGATGAACTGGCAGTAGCTCTCCAGCGCTTGCAAGATAAACTGGAGAGCCTCAAAAGAATTCAGATGACCTCTGATGACCTGTTCAGTCACATCAAGGTAACCTATAGATAGAGGAGATCTATCTTTGTTCAGTTCGTCTGTAATGCTCAATAAAAATATGAAACATTTTGCAATCTTTGCAATCTTGTCCCTCAGGCTCAGACACTACAAACACAGGAACTTATCAAGAACCAGTTTGGGCAGCTCCATCAGTTTCTGTATGATGAAGAGTCGGCAAGATTGGCAGCTGTGAGGAGAGAAGAAGAGGAGAAGACTGCCGGGATGAAGGATAAGATTAAAGAGCTGTCGGCAGAGATGTTGACAGTGACAGAGACCATCTCAGTGATACAGGAGGAGCTGAGAGAGGACGACATGGTACTGCTGGAGGTTTGTGCGATTCAGTTAAAACAAACCTTTGTATTATTGTCTCGATCTAAACCTTCCCACCTTGACCTTTCATTTTATGTTGCAGCATTTCAAAGCCACTGAGGACAGGTAAGTCAGTACAACTGTGGACTTTTATCAGCTTTGATGTGTTGAGTGTGACAAAGTATCAGTGAAGCAAATCTGTCGTGATCACAGATGCAAAAGCACACAGGTTGGTTCAGACTACATGTCTGGAATGCTGATAGACGTGGCCAAGCATCTCTGCAACGTCAAGTATTGCATCTGGCAGAAAATGCTGGACCACATTGAGTTTTGTGAGTACACTTCACCACGACAGAATTCACGTCGGACGTGCACAACTTTCTCATTGGCTCTAATTTCCTGTCTGTTAGCTCCTGTGACTTTGGACCCAAACACAGCGCACCCCCGCCTCATCCTGTCTGACGACCTCACTTCCCTCCACTACTCAAGGCAGCCCAGCGGTTGTCCCGACAACCCAGAGCGCTTCCACATCAGCGCTGAGGTGGTTGGCATGAGTGCTCTCGGCTCCGGAAGCCACCACTGGGTGGTGGAAACAGGAAGTAATCAGGACTGGCTCCTGGGTGTGGCCTCCGTGTCTATACCTAGGAATGTAGAAATCTGCGCTCGGCCTGAAAATGGCTTCTGGACGTTGTGTTTCCGAGACGGAGAGTTCAGGGCGATGACCTCTCCGCCCACCCTGCTGACGGTGCTGAGAAAACCCAACCAAGTCAAAGTGCAGCTGGACTACGACAAGGGGACCGTGTCTTTTTTTGACCAAGCTGACGACACACTCATATATACATACACACACACATTCAAAGAACTATTACTCCCATATTTTTATACACAAAGCAATAATGCAATCAGAATCTTGTCAGAAAAGGTATTTAGCACAATATTGCGGCAGTGAGTGGATGGGTAGTTAGATTTAAGGTTGGGATTGTTTATTTCTCTCACATCAGGTGTGCAGGGCTCTCTTCATTTATGTTCTTTTGGTTGTTTCTTAACATTAGGGTTCATAATAGATTCACCCATTCGTCCCTGATAGATAAAATGGGCAAAGTATTCATTACATTTAATTACCAATAGGCTGCAGCAATGGAACTCTATTACACACACACATACGCGCACACACACAAACAAGCAGAGAGAGAGAATGTTTCAGTGTGTCAGTGCAACTGTCTTCAGTGTGTGGTTGGTTTGTGTCATCAGTTTTTTTTTTTATTGAATCACATTTTCATTTAATGATGTTGATTTGGTGAAGTGAACTTCCTCAGTAGAACCTGAGTATTTTCCCGGTAAGTTAACCCGATCGTAAAAGTTTAAAATAGAATTTCACTTTGTGTATCGCTTTCTTTGAACACACGATGGCGCCAATGCCATTCCACCACAGTGGACATGCAGGAAGAACTCTTCCAACACGCCTGTAATTCATCACTTTATTGGGAAAATAAAATGTCCACAATATATTCATTTAATGAAGCAAAAATAGTGAGTTTCCGGATTTATTTTAATCAGCAAAACTGACCCATCACAGCGTACATCGGGAAATAATTGATAGTACATGAAATGTGGAATATTCGGGATGATCCCATTTCTACTCTCACCTGTTTTGCCATAATGGACATGATGGATATGGTATACACAGGGCTGAATACACACATGAATGACTTCTATATAAACCTATGCCGCTGGGGTTTGGGTAGGAGAGGGGTTGTTGTTCCCTCTGGAGCCTCTGTCTCTGCATTTCTTGAGCCAGGCGTCAGGGAGAAAAGGTACTTTCTCCAGACGAGACAGGTAGACCAGAGGCTGGATGGTGCTGCTGATGTTAAGAAAGGCAAAGCCCACAGGCTGCACGTAGCATCGAAACACGTCGGGGGAATAGTGGTCTTCAAAGGGAAACAGTGCAGTGGGTGGCAGGTAGTTGAACACAATAATACAAAGGATGGAGAGCACCACTTTGAATGCCTTCTTCTTCATGGGGTGCATCTCATCCTTCCCAGCACCGCGGGATTTCTTCAGGGTCCACAGGATGCTTACGTTACACGTAACCATAAATGTAAAAGTAGCCAGGATCTCGCCAGTGAAGACTTTCTCAAAGTTGGGAAGGCCTCCCACAGTCTTAGCTGCAGAGTAGGCAAACGTGAGGCAAAAGACCACCATCGTGAGGCCTACACGGTACTTGATGTGTTTGAGCTGTCCAAATTTAATAGGAAAGATCACGGCCACAAAACGGTCCAGGCAGATACAGGAGAGGAAGAGGGGACCGCTGGTGTCTTTCACACCATATGAGAACTTAATGGAAGACCACACGTTCTTACTTTGCCAGTAGTACAGGTTAAGGAAAGTGATGGGGACCATGACACCAAAGTAGGCATCCATGAAGGCCAGGCAGCCGAGGAACAGGTCGGACGTAGAGGGCTCTTTGCGATTACGAATAAGGATTGCAATAACAAGGATGTTGGCAGGGATTCCCACGATCACGTTAAAACTCTGCATGGCCAGGTCAAAGTGAATGCCCTGTACCAGATGCTCACAGCCGTCAAATACACTGAAGGGTTTTACCGTGGCGTTGACGTCAGCTGTGGCGTTGGGGATGGAGGTTGAGTTATCCACCATGGTTCTACAAGGGGAAAAAGTGTTGTGATGGGAGCAAAACTCAGTCACACATCAGCAAATATGCATTTAATCCCGTATACACTGGTAAATTAATTTATAATTAATCACACATCAAGGCGAAGTGTTCAGGGTTATTGGAGAACTTAAGCTTTTCACATGTGTAACCTCTAAATGTTTGAGTATGCCAAATAATATGGGATAAAAAATCTTGCAACTTCTAGATTTTTAAACTCATTTTATTAACCTTCACTTTTTTAACCTATATCTAAAATGCAAATTTCCACCTTTTTATAGTGAACTCCAATGTTTTAAAACTTTTGCCATGAAAATTGGGTGAAGTGATGAAGACACTTTTAACGATAAAAGTAATTTTTTCTATTATATTTTATTCTAGATCACTTTACACAGATTTTCCCCAGAGTGCATCCTTCCTTTGGTATCTTTTGAAACTTTGGGCTTTTCACTTGAATTCAAAATATAATTTTTCTCTAGTGGTTTCTATTGATTCAAATAAATTTCCGTTTCATTTTTTAAGGTTTTGAGATTTTTTTTAAGATGAATGTAGCAACAGATGAAGCTTATTCTCTTCATTAAAGTCACGTATACATGTTGCGAGTGATGCTTGAGATTGTTATCCAGCTCTCATAGATGATCTGGCTCGCTTCATGTTAAACCTGTAGTGTTGTTCATTAGCGTCCTTATCTCTAATCAGTTTAAGTCTCTGCAGTGTTAAGGTGTGACAATTCCCAGAGAGAATGAGAGAAAACACTGTCAGGGCTTCCCCTCGGGGTGTTTTCTTGTTATTCTGTGTGTGCGGACTCTCTTCTGGGATATACACTGGGACATTTAACCCGCTGAAGGGACTCATGCTAAAAGCACCACCCCTTTTTATGGTAGAACAAAAGGGCAGGTGTGCCCAAATTCAAACGACAAAGTTAGTTTTCTGCTGATAGACAATAGCTTGAGACTGTTTGTAACTGTTGTTCAGTGCAGTGGGACATCCTGCAGCTTTCAAGTGTCTCTTTCTGACAAAAGGTAACATATACTGTATATCAAGAAAAGGATTCTAATGTGGGGACTAAATGTAATAATGGCTGGTTGGATGGAATGATTATTGACAAGGAGTCAGACATGAAGTCAAACCAACACAGATGCCCTCTGTGTCTCTGCACGGGCCCTCAAAGAACAACCACAGATGGATGTGGTATTTTTATAAGGCGGAACCACAATGCCAGGCTTTGTTCGGGGCTCCAGGAGTGCTTATAATGTCGGTGGTTTAAATGACCTCTCTGAAAATGTGACATTCCTCACATCCAGTGCACCTGAGCTCCCTACCCCCCCCCCACCCCTCCGTGTACGGACCGCTGCCTGCTTTGGGAGCCAGAGGCTGTGATGATCATCTCTTGGACAGCCATCAAGGGACCTGCTCATATTCAAAGTGGACCTCCTGTTTCTCTCACTGCTCCCTCAGTGGATTACCTTACTGACTCTACCTGAGGGCACACACACTCCCGCAAGACTAATCACACCACCAGAGGGACGCTCTTTGCCTGAGATGCTCGTCCAGAGACGTCAGACTTAATCATTTATGCTTTTCCTCAGGCTCATGCGCTAAAAATGGAAAAGACCAAACAGAATCATTTCTAACAACCATTACGTTTAACTAGGTGTCGTTTCAAATGTTAATTTTGAAATGTTAAAGATTTATACTGGAACTACGAAATTTTTTGTCATTTTGACATTCTCATTGCTAACATTTTCCACATTTTTCTGGGGCTATAGAATATTTTTTCTGTTTTTAAATGGTAAGATTAGACATTAGATATAGACAGACTGCATAGATATGAACTTTATCTATTATTGTGTTTCTCTATATGTCTATGGTATATTGATCCTATAAAAAACAAAACAAAAATCATGAAGTATTCCTCATGATAGCAAATTGTAGATCTTTTACTTATGGCTGACGTTATTGTTATGGTTTTGAAGACGTGTCGTACGGCATTACAAGTACAAATTCCACTACATACTTTAGCTAGAGTCACCGAAGATGGTAATCTGCATTAAGAACATTTTTGTCCATTACTGCTAATGTATCTCTCACACACACCTATTTCCATTTACGTAACCCATTTGTATCCAAATTTATTTGTGGAATGTATTACTTTTTCAATTTGTAATGTAATAAGGCAGAATAATGGTATTCCTCACAGAGAGATGTATCACCCATATACAATTTTTTGTAACCACATTTTACACATTTGTAGCTGTGTTATTCATTGCAATGATTTGATGAGACACAATCATACTAAATATAATCAATTTACAGTTTGGAAATGACTTGCGGAACTTTGTAAATTGTATTTTCATTCAATCTCAACCGAAATGACAATTGTATACTTACCAAAGTGGAACGTTCTTTTGTTGTGTGGTTATGGTTGTGCAATGTGCGTCGGATAGATGTACGTGTTGGTACAGATCAACTTATAAGTTCTTGCAAACTTTGGGGATTTAATGGTGACCAGGAGGGAGGATCTCCAGGAGGGCTGCTCGAAACAATGACTCAGCCATTGAACGCTTCTTACTGTGGGATGAAAGACGTTTATTCTATTTCAAGTACATATTTCTACCTACACCATTACTTTTCCACCAACTGTGAAGTTGAAGGGGATAAAAAAAAACCTTTGATATGTCTGGAGACTTGACACTGAGATCAGGAGTCATCGTATGCTTGAGGTTACAGATGTGTTTGCTCCTCTGTCACCTGGTTATCATTCTGGCTTTGCCACGTGGATTAGGGATCATCTTGGTGCTCTGATGATGGAGCGGCTTAGCCGTCCTCCTGTGACTGCACACGCTGAACACAGGTGCACGTAAACAACATCAACGGTCGAACGTTCATGTCAGCGCTGTCTAGTTTCATCCTTTTGATGCATTGACCGTGACAGTGGACACGTGAAATCCAGCCATGGAGGAACATTACGTATGGACTGGATTTGGAAATGGATGCTGCTCCTTGATGTGCACAGCCCCTGTGTGAGTATGTGTCAGGCTGTATCAGGATTGATTGTTTCACAGGGTGGTTAATTGCATTTCAGCTTCTGCTGAGATAAATAGAACCCAATGTTCTGTTCGTATGCGAACACAAAGACAAAACTCACATTGATCCTTCACCTTATTGATGACGATGATGATGGAGAGGGAGAGATGCAGAGTGGAGCCTCGACTGCTGTACCTCTTTTTAGTCAAGGGGGGCAATAGTGATCCGCATTTCAACTTTGGAGGATTGTGAAAATCCAGCAGCTTTTACAGGTGTGACAAGTTATTTATATTATATTGAATCTGAGCATGGCCATTGATCCTTTCTCTCATTTAACAAACACTTGTATAGGATTCCCAGAATTTTGTTTTCCTTTGGGTCTGTTTTCAGTTCTTCACAGAATTTGGTGGCAATAATCCATACAAAGAATGGGGACAATTTTGCCTCCAGATTACATTTTCATATTTTCTCTCTAAACCTTTCTTTGATTTCAAATTTCACAGAAGTTCTTGTGTTTTGCTATCTGAGTCACATTATATCAATGTATTCTGACAAGCTGTGGCTGAAACAGAGAAATGCCTGAGCCTGCAGAGGGATGCAACGGCTCAGTCAGTGCAAAAGTCTTAGGCCACCATTCGATTTGTTGTTGTAGCAGTGCTGATTCCAAAATAATAATATGTTACAGTACTGATTATTTTATAGGAAATTTGTTTTGGGGTTTTAGGTTTAAGGAGAAAATTGGAACAAGCCCTTCCTCCTTCCAGCCCTGCCCCCGCCCACAACTCCTCCCTCCTGAGAACATGAAATATGATCAACTCTAGAGCCACTTATTACAATGAATACCTCCGCCAAGGCCACTCACTAGGTTATTACCTATTGACGTCCACCCCTTTCACTTACCAACTTTTTCTACTGAACTTTTTCTTGCGTTTATGTCAGTGTGATAATTGGAAAATTATTTTCATTCTGTGAGGCAGATCGTTAGAATTCTTACATCGGCCTGTAATATAACAGAAAACATTTGCCCTAATTATCCCACTTGAAGGCACTGAATACATATAAAAAAGTTTACGCAGAGGTTTGTTGTTGTCTCATTGATGTTGCTTTTCTCTGTTTTCCACTGACTGAAACTGAAAAGGAATCCACCCCTAGAACACAGAAAGTCAAAGACTAACTGTGTCCTGCGGTCCATCATAAACAGCAAACATTGCACATTACACAACCGTTCCGTGTTTTTAAAGCCCTCTTGCTGTCGCCTCGAGTAATGGTTGTGAAAGATGAAATTGACTGTTACAGAATCCTGCATGCGTCATTGCAGCTGGGAGAGAGAGAGAGACAGAGAGCTGGAATTAGAAACAGGACAGAAACTTTTCTGTTACAGCACACACTGTAGACGAAAACATCATCAATCAAAAACTGTGAAGTCTCCGACACATGAAAGCAGAAAACATGGCACAGAGGCAAAGAGAGAAAAAGAGGGGGAGCGGGAAAAAGCGGCTGAGAAGCCAAAATGAGGCTAAATTAACTAAGAAAAATGATGGACGTCATTGTTCCACAACGCAATGCGGAGAGGAAAAAAATCTAAACATAATGAATATAAACAAATATGCCAAGAAAAACAGATTTTCAATTATCAATGTTCCAAAAAAATGTATATGTAAAGGTGTGGTATATTAATTTATTACACATTTACTATAAAGATGGTATACAGTGAAGATGAATACATGCTGTACAACCTGTAAACACACTTAACAGAAACTAGACTATTTCAGCTTACAGCAGAGCTAAATGTTTGACCTGCAGCCAGAATATGCAGAATAGGCATTTTACCAGATTTGCACCCATTATTACAATTATGCCAATCCAAACATGCAGTAATGACAATAATAAATGAATGGTTAACTAACAAATAAACTACCAGCCCCGAGTTCCATTTAATGAATTAATGGAGAACATTGAATTGAGATGATTATAAAATAAATCAACATGATGTGATTAACCATGATTTAGGTCTAAATATACATAAATAAGGAGGCAGGATAAAACTCTTTTTGCGTCACAATTCAAGTAAGTAAATACTACAAGGAAGGAAGTGTCAGAGCGAAATACAGGAGAACACAAAACTGTCTCCACCTTGTAAAAATGATTTACACAAGGTCAGCCACGCTTGACAGGGCAGGATTATAGAATATCAGGAAGACAAACAAAACGGTCCCTGGGTGGTAATCCTTAGTAATTAGAGGAATCCAAGTTGCATAATGAAAACCAGATCGAGGTCCACTCATAAAACATGTCGGCTTTATGAAGTATGCCTTTGCTGGTCGGTAAGGATTACGTGCAATGTTGTAACTGCAGGAAACATGTCAGCAGTCTATTGCAGGAGTACATTTTTCTGTATTATTTACATTAGAAGATTATGCAGTCGTTTCATTTCAGTCGTTAATTGGATGGATTGGATGTGCTATAATAACAGGTGCTTTGCGGCTGTTAAACTCTGAATCGGGTGGTAGTTCAAGTCTGAGCACAACATGTGGGGTACTGACTGTTGTTTACACTTCAGCTCAGGTTATACACTCTTGCCTGACTGAACCTGTAATGCTTTGTGAAACGGTCACATGACAGAAAAGGGAATCCAACTGAGTCAGGCAGGTTTATTTCAAGATTTACAGCTTTGACATCCAAACCCCAATCCTCACCGTTGTGTCATTTTTAACGTCAAAACAAAATTACTGCACGAGAACCTCAAGCACAATGTACTTTCAGTATTTTCAGCCTAGATGTTTGGGGTTTTAAGGGAAAAATATGATCTGATACGATGCAGTACAATGTTTGCCTCACATAACCCAATCATACACACATTCACACACCGACAGCCAGTTGTTTGTTGGGAGCAATTTGGGGTTAGGGTCTTGCTCAGGGACCTTCAGGTGTTAATTAGCTGAGATTGATGGATAAGCACTTAGATGCACAAGCAAGTGAACAAGTGTTGAAATATTGGCTAACACTATACAACTATTCCTTAGAAATAAGCAAAAGGACAGGGGAGAGGGGAGGTTCAGCTTCAGAACCCAGACCACGCATGTGATAAAGCTTTGGATACACTAAGCCTCAGACAGAACCATATGGTTTCTCCTATTTGATCACAAGGACATTTGTGAATAACATGGATCTATGGAGCAAACAGGTTTGTTTTTACATTCTTAAACAATTCAGTTCTTCAGATCATGACCTCAGAACAAAAAAGACATCATTATCTATTGGAAAACAAAATAAATCTCTTCTTTATACAGCAAAGGTAAGTTGTTGTTTATTTGACTTGCTGATCATGAACGTACCAATGTAAAACCAGTGGAACCTGGCAGTAAATGAATAACAATCTGCTGCAGTTGATGATTTTTGCCACTCTCTTTTCTTTAGTCGGGTTCTGCCTTGTTTCAAATAACAATAATCAAAAAATCAACTATCACCACCGCAAATTTTCCCACGCTTTTCATACATAATCAGAGTCTTGGTTGGCCCTTGTATGTTCAAACCTAACAAATGGGAAATATTCCAGAATGGAAGACATAATAAAGACTCAAGCAGGAAACATAGATCAGATGAAATGATTTTATTCAACACTGCTACTCTGAATGAATCATGATGATTACCCTTCCCTTCGTGTGTAACAGTGCACTTCCGTGGGTTGTGTGTGTGTGTGTGTGTGTGTGTGTGTGTGAGTAAATTTGAAAACAAATCACACCGATATAGAATGTCTACCACTGCTTGAGTTGTTGTTTGTTTTCATTTTGCTATGATGACACTCGACAGGATACGAGCTGTTTTGTTGTTCATGTTTTGTTGATGATTTTAAGCGCTGTTGGGAATGGAATTGCTTATTCAACTGACTCTAAATATAATTTTTATATCATATATATATGATATTTTTCTATGCTTGTTCTCATAAAAACCAGCAGACCCATTGTAAACAGTTTACTTCAAACTCTATTCTTTGGTTAATTTCCACAATAAAGTCTTGATGGTTTTCAAAGTGTATCAGATGTAATGAACGAAATTTCACTCAATAAGACTTTGATGCAATCGGTGCAACATTCTTTTGGCAGTGCTGTTGTTGTTGGCGGCCACAACTGCAGACTTTATTCACATACTTCTCTTCACTATTCACACAACTGGCTACATGCGTTACGAAACTACAGGCTCCCAATGTAACACCTGCAAACTCTCTGCGTAATATTTTCCAGATGAAGTTGAATCTCTTGCAGCTGTTTGGGTTCATTCACATCTGTATATCTCAATCGTATGAGACGGAGAAATGTAAACAAGCACTCGCAGTGGCAAAAATATTTGGTACTTTACTCAATTCTGAAAACTACAATTAGTATTTGCTGCAATTTCATGTCCATTAACGTAGATGCTTGCTTTGTAGTTTCTGTTGGATGATCTGTGATGAGCATATTGAACTGATTTCATCATGGGAAATCTATGAATATTTGGGCAGTATTTTCCATTCTTGTCTGGTAGTGTTTCATATTTTGAAGTATGGTTCCCAATTTAAACTTTCAGTCATAGTCCTAACATTAAAAGCTCATATTGCTTCACTGCAATGTAGTGGACTGTCAATCTACGGCTTATTCAATAAACCATTTTACCACCATGAGGAGAAGAAATCAGACTTGGAATTTAGCCACTGCCTATCTAGCCTCTACCACATTGGTCATGGATTTTTTAGGATTCACAGTGATCTCCCATATACGAGAGCGTTAAGTACACTGCATAGTGACATATATCTATGTTAGTCAGTAATCGTGCATGGAGAGATAACACCATTGGCTAACGGGCTATTTTTACACTCAGGGACGTGGTCCGAGTCTGTGACATGAGCTGCTGGTCTCTACTGTACCTCAGTCGTCCATAGGAGTAAACACCTGCCACTGTTCTCAGAATAATTATACACAGTATCTAAGGCGAGCCGTCACTGAACGCAATACTTTCTTTGTTGAGAATAGAAACAAAATGTGTCGACTCACATGAGGTCATTTTCATTTACACATGAATTGGATTTAAAACTTCCTCCTGGGTCATTTAGCATAGCCGCAAAGGGCCATGTTAAATACTTAATGCATGATAGATGCCAAAAGCTGTATTTTTCCATAAAATTCTTACATGTAAAGCTCCTTGTTTGATGTAGGAGTGTTGTTCCAATATTGAAGCTTCTGATCCAGGTAATTGTGTGCCCTTTCCTGCTAATTTGTACCATAAATGCACACTCGGATACCAGGGGACATACATTAAGTCAGGTGGGAAGAGGCCTGGAAACGTGCCTGAAATGATGCAGCTATGCGCAGTGGGCTTTTGATTACAAAATTGTATAGGCATGCTAGATGTGTGCAAAGTGAAAATCCCCATCAAAGCTCAGCTGAAGTCTTTTTAGGCCCTACCGGAGTTTTTTGAATTTCAGAAGCCATGAATCAATGCTGCTTTTGGAGGGACTACTGGAGTTTCACTTAACCCTGTGTAGGAAAACCTGACGTCTGATAAGATGGCAGACGTTAGCACTGACATTGGTCAGTGCAAAGTTTTCCTGGGGGAATCGTGCTGTCACAGATAGCCGGGGCAGAACAGAGTTAATAGCATTTCAACGTGACTGTGTGTCTACGGGCTCCTCTCTGGACACACTGCTACTTTTGCTGATGGAGATCTGGCAGGACAACACTGACCACAGTGAAACACTAGGATGGAAACAGACACACATACCCACACTCTGATGGCTGTTCATATGTGGACTAAAGTTAGCTGTTGTAGGAATGTGTGTGTGTTCTCCCATCACACGTCGCTCCACCACTCGTGTCACTTCTTGACTTTGCTGTGTACTTTTAGCTCCTTTTCAAAGTCAAACTGATCAAAGCTGATTGTTTTCTCATGTTGCCTCTGAATCAATGAGATAGTGATATAGATATAGCAGCGGTGGGCCGTCAGGGCCAGCAAGGCCTTCTCTGCTGGCCTAAACACTATCAGAAGCACTGACCTACATTTACAAGCTAAATTCTAATATTTGTTCCATGAAATTGTATTCATTTATTCTTTATTATTTATTCTCTTCATTTCGTAGCGTCTGTAGTGATCTGCACACATTAATACATTTGAGTTAGAAATTTTTACGCCCACAATAGCTGACGGAGGAGGAGAAATTGACTCGGTCTCGGACATACTTAAAGGTCCATTTTCAAGCAGACTTTTCCAGAAAAGCTAGATATCGTGAGGAGAGGTCGGCCAGCCCCGATAATTGCGAAGTGATTGTGATTAAGTCAGGTAAGTCCCCACTGAAGGCCCAGGTCCCAAATGCACGGCCCGCCACTGAGATATAGATAATGAGCTGCAGAAGTGATTTGTTCGTCAGAATTCCAGCCCCATGTTTTAATCATAAAAAATAAAGAATTGCCACGAAAAGACAAGAATATCCCCAAAAGCTTGGAGTGCCCCAAAGGTCAAAATGCTGAAAACCTAGAAGACATTTTTAAGAATTGTGAATAACAAAAGACTGCAATAAGTGAAAAGACAGGAAGAGTCTTGAAAGTAACTCCACAGAATCTGTTGATAACCGTAAAAGTTGAAGCCATGAACTACGCAAAAAAAAAAAAAAAAAAAAAAAAAAAAAAAAGAAAAAAAAAATAAAA
>OMNV01001901.1:10116-23936 GCA_900303265.1 Brotula barbata
GCGGCGGTCTGGGAGCTGCCTGTCCCGTCAGAGACCGACCTGGAAATCGAATCGCAGCAAGTCGTACTGGGGTTTGCCGACACGAAAAACTGCATGAAGAGAATCGTGGACAGATACGGTCATTGGTGGTTTTCCCAGCTCTTATCTGGATGTATGTGACAACTCTGCGAGGCGATATCATTTTAGCAACTTGCTCAGTCTAGTGTCGAGTCTTGAAATCTTAAAAGAGGTGAAAAAGTGCAGGTGATTGTGCAAATTATCGTTCAGTAAAACGCGTCATGAGATGAATAAACGAGGTAAGTCCTGGATTAATGGAATGGCAAAAATAAGTGCAATAATCCCACTCCAGAATCCAGGGTTCATTTTTTTTCACGTGTAAAAACACGACCGAAGATTTTACATCAAATTAAATCTTATTGTATTTATATTTTTAAGGGAACATACGCGCGCAATCCGTGCGTAAAACGGATCAGCTCCACTTTATGACCGGCGTCAATATTTACATTTCTATGCAGGGGAAGAAAAGTCTAAGCATTTCCACTAACAGGCAGCCACACACGCTCTTTTTTTTTATATTTACAACATGCACACTTTGAATATAATCCACCGAGCGCCATGACAAATAAAAGTTGGGTAACTTTACACGCAGAGTAACTTTCGCCACTTTTATCGACTCCAACTTTTTCCAAACTTCTCATTAAGGGCAAAAAAAAATGGCTTTTTAAACTGTAAGTGAATCGCTCCAATTAAGTTTAGATGTCAGTGAATTCCACCCACATTCTCAAATATTTAGCAAATTCAAGCCAAAGTTTGTGGCTGTGTGCAGAACGCGTAACCGTCCACTTACACCTCGTGTGGAATAGGTGACATTCATCGCTATTGTCATCAGAAAAAAACACGTGAGTTCATTCATAATTCAGTGTAATTGGACACGGGTGCGAGTCTATCGATATATGATCCAACAACTCAAGCACGACGTGAAATCATCTGTCAATAGAATCAAATCACTCGCTCGACCGTTTCAGCTGGTTCAAGGATGCTCCGAATAATGAAATAAATACAAAAAAGCACCAAAAATTACATCTGTCTGCGTGTGTGTATCCAAAACTTAGGAGAAATAAAAAGTGTCTTACCTGTGAAGTTGCATTGTAAGGGTATCCAAACTGCGAGAAAGACATAGCTGCTTCTTTTGTTACCATCAGCAATATTCTTCACCCTTGATCGATTGCAACCAATTCTACTTCAAATCCACCGTCTTACACACATTTCCACGCACGGCCTTTCGCTCAATAATAGATGACTTCACCCATTGGAGGGAGACTTTAAGCTGGTACCAGCTGCAGATTGTTTTATATGAATGAATAATCCCCCCCAAAGGATCTGATGAGAAATGAAATTAAGCTTCATTAAGTGCAAGGAAAAAAAAATGTTGTTGTGTTAGCCGAAGGAGGTTTAAAGGATAACGTAAGAGTTGCAAGATATGGACTCTGCTTGTGCTATTATTTGTGGCTCTATAGTTCTTTAGCATTCATCCATGCAAGGGTATCAGCGTGACGTCACTGTAATCCCGGAACGACAGTGTACCAGGGATGGAGTCTTTGCCAATCACGTCCAACGCCAGGTTTTCTTAAGGTGCACTGTACACAGGCTCGTCTGCTTTTGTTATACGATTGCCAAATGGAAAGACTCTGAATTGTGTCATTGTTCATCATTATTGAATTACAACGCGGCAGCTTATGAAAATCTCTGTAAACAAAATAAGAAGTAAATAAATCAGGACGTACAATATATTTTGGCAAAGCTCTCACAATTAAATATTTTTCTTTTTCATCAATAATGGCAGCATTCATACATCAGGTGGAATGGTGTGTATATTTTCTATTCTATCATCTGATGATTAAATCTAGTCGAATATGCGTCTCTGTGATTTTTTTTTCTTCTTTTCTCGCCCTCTGCTCGCCTCTGGATGTCTGACCCAGAGGTCCATCCCGGAGTCAATGACGATGATGTTTCTATCTTTCTCTATTAGGCAGAGGGGCAGTCCCAGCAGGAAGGGATGGAGGGGCTTTTGGCAGGTCAATAGAGCCGTGATTGATGCGTGCCTGGAGACCTACGTGACCATTACGCGTAATGCGTAATTGTATCAATTAACAAATGGATACATGCCCTTGTTTAACCAACGAGTAACAGAGTGAAAATATGCCTTAGAGGTGAAATCCGAAGAGGGGGGAAAAAAGACAGTGGAAGCCCTGCTCCCCAGTCTAATTAAATATCCGTGGATGGGGTCGACGAGAATTGCATTTTAATTGAATGATGCGCACTTGAAAGATGAGGAAGGAATGAGGCTGCTGCACAGTGAATGAAACCAGGAATTGTTTGAAGCCTTATTAGATCAACAAGCCGGCTATCAGCACTCCTTTCGTGGGGAAAGACAAGCAATGAGCCCTCCTCCTGTGAGAGTTTGGACACGTGTGTGTGTGTGTGTGTGTGTGTGTCTATGACTTCTCTTATTTGTGGTATATTTGTATTGGCAGTGACAGCACCGATCAGTCGTGGTGAGTCATATGATCTGCCCCGTTTTTCACCATCCGGGATTGTGCCACATCCATTGTCTCTCCGGTTACCTCGTGTCAAACATCCACGACGCGCTGCCCTGACGGAATTGTGGCGTTTCCTCCCTCTGGAGACTCATCTGCGATTACGGACTTTCTCTCCAAGGGGCGCTAAAGAGCCGCGTGTAGAGACGAGCGTCCTCCACAGATTTTCCAGGAAGATAAAAGTGGCCAGAGTGGTCATGGTCCAGGCCTTGGGAAGTGCCATTTTTAAACACCCACAGGCTATAGGAGCTCTCTCTCTCTCCCTCTCTCACACACACGCCACATCTTTGGTTCTGACAAGTGCTTATTGCTTTTGACAGGCATCTACAATGGGCTACAGTTGGGATCATGTTGGGTAACACATCCAGGTCCTCGACAGTTAGCGGCGTTTCCCATACTGCCAAACTGGATCAAACCTTTCATCCGGGGGAATTACTCCTTGAATAAAACATAGCGTCTAGTTGAACTTGTTCTACCTTGTAAATTTTCAACAATCTCACCTTATTTATCACTAAATTTAAATATGAGCATTTGTACATCCAAAATTTTAGGGGCACAAACTTGACAAGGTTGCCTACAACGCACGTCAACTGAGAAGGAATGGTTTAGAAAAAAATTTATGGGGAAATGTGACAGAAATATAAGTCTGAGACAGGAAGCAAAGCACAAATGAATCCATCATAACTCAACGCTACGTTAAGTACAATGTTAGAAATCCAATATCTGATCGGGCATTTGCTCTATGAGTTCAAACGTGAATAAAACAGATGATAACAAACACTACAATTTATGCGCACTTTTATGCCCGAACAGTTATAGGAGAAGCTTTGGAAGGTTGAAACAAGCTAAATGTAATTGCATGCCGGTGGTCGATGCATTTCACAAGGGCATGCATGATGGCTCAAGTGCATATGGACAGACTCATGCATAATGCATGTCCAGCAGTCAGTGTAGATCTCACTGAATCAGTCTGGAATGAACACTAATTGTAATGGCAGACTGACCACAATGCCCTTCCCTCTGAAATGTGTGATATTCCTGCAATGGGTCAATTTTTACGGTTTGTTTGAGTTTGGATTTCTTAGTAACTCCAAAGGTTTTGTTTTTCAGCAGCTTAATGGCTAACGGTAGCTAACTATGCAAATGAGACATTTCTCTTTGTACCTGCATTGGTTATGTCTGCGTTTCCTATACTGTTAAATATTATTTACAGTTATGTTACTTTAACAATGTTTACAATTTCAGGTATTAGACTATTTCTGTACCGGATTAGTGCAATGCAGGTCCATTTTCATTTCACAGAAAAGTTATACTATTTGTAACCTCGTGTCACCATGCATAACCCTGCGTTTAAATTTAATATCTATCAATAACTTCTGGAATTTCTTTATATCAAATTTTACCATCATTAGTGATGAGACAAAGACAGCCATAATAAAGTCGTACAATTAAATTCAGTATTTTTTCCTGTGAAAATGTAGCTGCATTTTCCTGATGCAAGTAAACGCATCCTGCTTCCATCTAAGACATGCTGAAGCAAATGTGGCATTATTAGTTTGTAAGGCTACCATTTAATCCAAACGTAGTCGTAGTCGAAATAATAATAATAAAAACTATATATACAATTTATAGCCACCTTGTAGGTCACTCAAGGTCACCTTATAATACATTAAAATACCTTCAAGTCAGCCAGAATAACAATTTTATAAAGAGCAATGAATGTCAAAACCATTAAGTAAGAGTTAAAACGGCTAAAACAACAGGCAGATAGAGTATGTTATCTTAAATGTGACAAAGTGGGTGTTTAGGTGTGATTGAAATAAATATATTTGGGATGTATTGATAAATTTCAGGACTTTACCATGTAGCATGTATAAGACAAAGGCGTTCATCCTTCGTGGTGCATTCATTCAAGTCAACAACAAGCAAACACAAACCTCCATTTTATCTCTTCCTAAGTGCCCCTTGTGGTTACCAATGAGATTGAGTAATACACTCATCCCCCTTTAGAGGTATCTTGTGGTGTAAGACAAAAAAAAACCACTGGAAAGGTTAAGTCAACACTCCATGGCTCCCAGCACTATTCTTCTACTTAATACATTTCCTATGCTGACTTAATGAACCACACAAAGCCTTGCTGGTTTTTCATAAGACGGGTGCTGGTGGGTGTTGGGGTGTATGATATGGTAATAAGGGCAGACAGACGGAGAAACGGAGGGAGAACCCCGAGCTGAGCAGGGGATGAAGCAGCACCTACCTGGAGGTGTGTGATCTCATTAAAGCCAAATTGGTATATGCCAATAAATCCAAGGTGCTTGTGATCTGGAATTATTACACACTCACACACACACGCTGTCACACATACACGCTCTCACACACATACTGTCTACACACAAACTTCACTTATGAAGAGTGTGATTAATACTGCTAAATTATCCAAAATGGAAAGAAAAGTAATAAATATTGTAATGAGAAAGACCAGAGCAATGGCAGATGTGGTCACAGTAGTGGCTAGTTAACACTAAAGCAAACATCTCCGGGCTGCTGAATAATTACAGGTCACGAGGGAGAGTCATTAAAGCTTCATCAAACAGCGGGAAAAGGATAGGACCAATATGACAATGTTATGAATGTTTGAATGAATCAATCTGGTGCGGAGAAGAAAGGAAGAATAACTGTACATGATGACATTATTGCTTTGATTACAGGAGAAGAAACGCCTCTGTGCACTTTTACGGTGCGATGAGATCAGTATAGAACAATGTGTAGCTTGAATTAATTTAATATTTATCTTTCCATCTCGTATTCCGCCATTTAAACACGGCTCGGTCAATGAATGGACAGGCGTAATTGGCGATTCATTTGTACTCTCGTTATTCTGATTGCTTGTTGTCAGATGTTGAACTCAAACAAACCCTCGGCATTTTGTTTTGTTAGGCTGCATTTCCCAGAGGCCCCTGTGGCTCCTGGGAAAGGGTGAGAGAGAGAGAGAGAGAGAGGGAGAATGGGAGACAGAGGCGAGTGTGTTGTTTGTGTGTGCTGGCTTGCAGAGTCCCCTTGAGGCTCTGCTGTAAAGCTATCATCAGTGGTGGTGTCAGGGATTTGTAGCTTGTCACAAACGGGGAGAGAGAAAGAGACTGCTGGCAGTGACTCTGGGAAATAACTGCTGCTTATAGGGAGAGCCTGGCTCGCACCGCTTGCGCATGTGTAGGTGTGTGTAAGAGTGATAGAGCGACAGAGAAAGAGTGGGCGGAATGTGCGTCTATTTTCTCCCTGGGGTGTCTGGAGACGTGTATGGGGAGGTTGTGGGTTGATCGTATGAGTTGTGGTACAGCGAAGGAGCCGTGTGCTTTTATCATAGGGCCTTAGGCTCTGTGTCTCTGTGTGTTCTTGCTGGCAAGTGGTGTGTACATGTCTATTCTGGGTGTGTCAGAGCTGCTGTGGTGGCATTGTGTGGATCTACTGTATGTCTCCTTGTGCATTCACATTCACATTTGGACACGAGTATGATCAAATATGTATTTTCGCTGCCCGCAATGGGGAGCGTATTTGCCGTGCGTAGGCTACCTCCCTGCGACGATGCCCGTGTTTGTGTATGTGTGGTCTTAACTCGGTTGGATGCAGACTTCAAGCTAAACTTTCCCTTAAGGCTGAGGGCCAGCAGCAGCATGTTACTGTCGGGTGAAAAAAAAACAAAAAAAAAACGTCTCTCCGCAAAAACAAGTTCCTCCTAGGTGACAAATGGAAAGCTCATTTTCTCATTGACAGCCGTGTATTTTTCAGCTCAAATGATTACGTTTGATAAGGGTTCAAGGGCCCAAGGGTTACGAAATTCGCTAAACTCATAAAAGCTTGTGTCAGCATTCAAACCAGAAAGGAGAAAAAAACAACAGAAAATGAGGAAAATTGCAGTTACACGGTTTCCATCCGATAGCTCAAACCACTGCTGCATCCCAGCCCATCCTGGGGCCCGCAGAGGCAAAGAGACGGTTCCTATTACTGTCAGTCCAATTACCGGCCACAGCACAGCCACTGCTGTCAACACCAAAGAGGTCATGGTATGTACTGGCTTCTTTGCATCCGTTCATCGCCATAATTTTCAATGCGAGAGAACTCGTGTGATATGTGGTGCAGCTTTGAACTACACAAAAGCATTAACCATTAGGGGTCAAGTGCTTCATAGATTACACTGAAAGAAAACCATGGAGGAGATTATGGTGTCGAGTAATTGGTTAAATCGAGCAGCTCTGTATTTTACACACGCACGCACCCAGTGCGTCTTCAGATCTCTAAAGCCTCGGTCAGACTACACAATTTCAGCCTGATTGCCCACTTGAAGACACTATTTGGGTATCGCAGACAAACTCTCCAGATCAGAGGCAAATCCGCACTCGTTTCTGTGAATGACAAGAGCTGGATCACAGACCCTGAAGCAGACACATGACACCACAATATGTGGACCTGTCAGGGAATCCTGTAGTGCAGGGGCTTTTGCCCATGGACCACCTTCCTGACCCAGAAGCCACCTGGAGGCTGAGATAATTTTTTTCCCCCATACCTATTAGTGAGATTTCTTGGCGTGGTGAATTGCACACAATCTGTCTCTTCTTGTCAGTCCAGTGGTGGACAGGGACAATCTCATGCCATTTTCTGTCTCCAGTCTAGCCCTCTGTACTTATTCCACACATACGCCAATGTGGAAAATCCACCCTCACAGCGGTATCGAGTTGCCAAATATTATTCAGATGGAATATTCTCAATCAAGAAATAAAAACATAATAATTGTACCAATGAAAATAATAGCGTAGTTTTACTGTTTCTGTCATAAAAATGACATTGATGTGGACTTATAAAGCCCTTTCGGACATTGTATATGATTTGGGGCTTTATAAATAAATTTGACTTGACTTAAATTATTGGATTACTAGAGTTACCATTGTCAAGGACCAGCTGAGATACATCCACGGACCACCAGGTGGCCGCAGACCACCGGTTGAAAACCCCTGCTGTAGCGTGAAGGTTCAGTAAAAAAGGGGTACAAGTTGTCCCGCACTTTTTTTTCCTAGACAAAGCTGCCATGTCTCATTTCACGGCTCGTGTGTATTTTGTGACTAAATGTAGTTCTCGATGAAAGAAATAAATTTGTGATCCCCTCTCACCGGGCCGGCTGTGTAGTTATGGTAACCGCAACAACCGACAGATGGAAAGACAGAAGAGTAGTCGGACGACATTGAACGCTGAGTGATGGTGTGCGACTTTAAGGACAACTGCAACGCTGATGGATACGAGTGTCACGCATGGATAGACGCCGGACACCAGATACAACCAAAAATTAGTCAAAGAAAACGTTCAGACACAGCACAATAGGCAACTGGTTACAACATTTTCCTTGTGGTTTTATCAGCCCTTGTGAAAATCAACCACACATGTACACATATGCACCCAGAAGTGGAGAATGTGATGAGAAGTTGTCTAAATATTGGAGCTGTCTCCGTTACAGAGGAGCGAGCTGAGGGCTGCGTGTGTCTGCGGAGCTGCATCTAGTGTTGCACCACACAGAGACGGAAAGGCCCAGCCCCATCTGGTCTTAGTTCAGTCTGGTTTACTAAAAAGTGGTGCCAATACAAATAGCTGTGCTTGATGTTTGTTTGCATAAATTGTTTTGAAAGGCTTCACCGAGAGTTTTTTGGGTGGATTACGGTGGGGAAGTTGGGGAGCCAACCGTGGTGGAATAATCCTCGCTGAACTGACAGTTAGATTTGCTCCTCTGTAAAAATAAAAAAGAGATTGTTTTGGAGTTTTTTTTTTTCTTCCGGATCCTGGCAGAGAGTTCGGACTGCGATCTTTTCAGTGGGTTTTGTATTTGTGTGTGTCCTTGTGTGTGCGTAGGGGTGTGAGAGAGAGACAGCGGAGAATGCCGAGCAGCTCTCTCTTCTTTTCTAGCGTAGTGCTGTCAATTTCGATAACGTCAATCTAGTCTTTAGCATATGCTAAAAGTTCAGTAGAAAGTTCAGCGCTCCAATCCCGTGTAGGGAAAACGTCTCTCTTCCTAAAGCCCTCGCCTATCCACTTTGATTTCAGTCTCATAGGTCAAGGCAACACCAAAGGAAGGAGAGGGGAAAGTTATGTCGAGAAGTAAATTAGGCTTGTATTACACAGATGGAAAATGTAAGTGAAAATGTATCTTCCATTATTGCATGCACATTTTTGTTTTGATTGTACACCGCCACTCTGGGAAAAAAAGACATAGTGACCAATTGGTCGTCATCATCACTTAGCTCTGGTTAAGCTGCAGGTATGAGAAAATTGACCTGATTGCTTTCATGTCCAGGTAAGTGTGCCGGCTCAGCGCTAACTGGAACCAGACAGGTTTTTGTGTAAGCTGTACAGATACCAAGGCCCCGGAGCCTCAGCCAAAGCCCCCCGTAGGATGGAAATCACGATTCCACCAATGACAGTTCAATCGTTCGGGCCCTCTGTTCCTCATTTGCTGCTTAGTCAGTGGAGGTCCCTCCATGGTCGGCTCCCAACTAGATCCAGATGCAGCTAAAAATATATTTTTTCTTGCTGCAACATTTGTCTTTGTCTTCAGTGTTTCTGCAGCTAGATTGTGTCAGACTGTTGGAAAGTAACGATGGCATATTTTCTCTTGTCTGTGCGCAATAAGCTGACATCTGTGCTCTAACTACACACTTTAATGGGCCCGGACTTTGCCTACTCGTAGCCTTGACAAGCTCACCATTGCAAAATGTGGCAACACGACAGGATCTGCTTCTCTTGTTTGCCGCTTATCTCAAAATCTATATCTTATATTGTAAGTGATATGTACTGTATATTTACCCACAAAGGTACATTGTTTTCTTTTGCATTTATCTGCTAAATATCACATCTAAAAGCCAGGAAAACCTCATACCCTCAGGTGAAACAAGGACCCCTTTGAATTTCCTACATCTCAAATATTTTGATCAGTGTGTTAGCAGTGAAAAATGCACAGATGTTCGCTGCTTTGCATTTGGAGCATTTTGACTCACGCTAATACAATCCAGAGTGTCAAGCAGCAACATGAAATGCTTTCCAAAATGTCTGCTTCATCAGCTGGGTTTCCACTCGGACATGGTTACTCAATTCATCTTTCAGTTTTTCCTCTCTTCGATTCACTGGCACAACAAGACCTGACTCAAAGTTATTTTTCCTCTCTGTCACCCAATGGTGCATCCAGAGGGGGAAAAAAAAGAAAAGAATGGGGCTCCCTCGATCCGTCCAGCTTAAAAGCAGATGTTACACGGCTGCCAACATCAAAAGGTCCTGCTAACTGTAGCGAAGGTGAAATCATATACCTTTGATTAGCCTTTTCGCTGGTTAATGTAAACGAACATGGTTGCTGAGTGAACCCTGACCTTGGCCTCACGGTGACTACATCATCAGTTTACAGTTTTAAAAAAAAAGATGCACCTTTTTTTCATCTTTGTCTTGTTAAGCCTAATTTCTGATTTGCAGATTGTCAATCTTACTTTGGAGAAATCCGAAGGCCCAGATCACATCTCCACAAGGCTCTGGAGTAACACGGATGCCTCTAAGTAAAAAGGGAAAGTATCCTTGAATTGCAACTCGGTATCCACTTTTGGGGGATACTCTTCCCCTGCTCTGCTCAAGATGTTTTCCATTTTGCGGTGAAGATATCTAGAATATACACGCGCCCTCCACGGTATTTATTTCAAGGATATTCATTTAGGGAACGATAAGGGCAAAAATATGGAGAGAAGAGTGCTGCGTGGGGGTGAGGGCAGGGGTTACAGCATTCCTGGTAAATATATGGTGAATGAGGGTCCTTCAACAAGTGTTGTGTTTACATTGCTTGTGGGAAAACAAATCGACACAGGCGGCGTCTGAGGAGGCTGTAAAACAGCCCTTTGGTTGGGAGCACGGCTTAAATTCCAAGCGGCAAGCGCAGCAGTGTCACCCCAAGGTGTTGAGAGTAAATATACAGCGTTACCTTTAGGCGAAATGGGAGAAAAAACGCACAGCCGCTGACAGAGTAGAGTGAGTGTATTACCTCGGAGCAGCACAGATAATAACATGTATGGTATCTGTCGGTGGAGTTATTCACTTGAGTGTAGTTATTTGTGATCTTTGTTGTCTTCTCACCAAAATCAAACTAAACAGGCTCCCTCTTTATCTGAAGCTGTTGACAGAATCCTTACACTGCACAGCCTAGTTACATGGCAGGCTGTATTAATCAGAACACTTACAGCATTGTATTTTAATGTACAATTTATTAACAACTAAATATATGAAAACATTTGATATGATGATGAAGTAGTTTTGGGCCCCTGGTAGTAGCAAGGTCCTGAATAGTTGGCCCTATAATCCTGACTGCATTCACACACTCTGCACATCTGTCTCTGCCCGTGGCCTTTTTGCTTCCCTTTTTCCTATTTTTCTCTCATTCTTCATCACTCTCTTCTGTCTTCATTTTGGTTTCTGTCTTTATTTTGTCTGTTCTCGATTTTGTCCTTCATTCGACCCATTTTCGGTAATTTTTCTCCATAGACTAGATTATGCACATATGTATGGAGTGAATTTGACTTGTCTCTCTCTTGCTCTCTCGCTCGCTCTCTCTCAGCCTGCCATGACCTTTATGTGTCGTCCAGATGAAGTGTATAAACGCCAGATAAGCTCCTTTCCTGATTCACACCAGAATATCTGTATCTTCCTCGTGTTTGTCTTCACCCGCTCTTGTGTACTTTGAGTTTGCGTTGGAATGACTGTAATCCAGATGAAGACAATTGTGTACTGTGACCAACAGAGACCCTCACAGTCTTTATTCCTCTCACACAGTGATGTCAATACGTTCCAGTGACATGAACAATGTTTCATTATGAGAGGAGAGACCAAAAGGCCTATTTTTGCTTATTTCAAATTTCAAGACGGCCCTTGGAAGCACTTATAATTACATTCATTACAATTCAATACAATTCATCACACGCACTGACATTGCTTGTTTGATCCAAGTTTAGAGATTTTTATAATCTCCATTACCCCTATTTACAAATAAATCACAGATCCACATGTTGAAGATATTTTTCTTTGTGTTATATTTTTTATCTTTTACAGGCTTTACTTTTTTTTACCTCACGTTCAAGTTATTGAGCGTCCTTTTTGTATTGATACTTTGACATTACTGTTCAGGTCCTGCTGGTAAATATTTCACCTCTATTGATAGATTTTTTTTTTGATTTTTTACCAGACAAACCCCTCGGACAGAGCTTCCTCAAACCTTCGATTTCAGTCTGTAACCTATAAAGAGGTCAGTTAAACTTTGATGACCACCAAACGACAGACGTTCGAGCTCGAATACAGGCACTATTGTTCGGAACACCCGTCAGTGAATACTACACTGTGATGATGAATGAGTGGGAATCTTGAATTATGCTTCAACCTTTGTTTGTCTCTTTCAACAAACAATCCTCCTCAGTTCTTTTGTCAGGACAGACAGGATAAGCAGATATAACGGATGGGTTTAACTTTATTACACATTCAGCTATTTTGTGAAAAGCCACCACGGAAGGGACGAGAAGAAAGTAGAAAGAAATGTGAAGAAATGCAGCAAGGATTGTGTGTATGATTACAATAATAGTAGTGAAATAGTAGCCAGGATGGAACTTATATTGTACATTTCCTCCTGCAGTGCCTTTAATGTCTGTATCACACTGATTCAGTATCACAAACACAGATTAAGTTTTTTTTTTGTTCAGAAATGTTGAGCTCAGCTTTTAATATGTAAGATAAGTGTTTTCTACCAGCTACTCTGTACCCACTGATGACGATATATTGCCATTGGAACCGGTTTCAGAAGTGTAAACACAAGGGTGAAGAAATGGTTTTTAAATATACTGCTTTCAATTTACTCACATCTTAAATTAATTACCGCTGACAAAGAGGCAAATGTTACTTGGTTGGTTTGTCTGTCAGCAGGATTACTCCAAAGTTTACGAATCGAATTTCACAGAACGTAGTGGGCAGGTTGGATGTTGTCCAGGGAGGAAATCGTTAAAATTTAGTACCGGGCGGCCCAACGGTGGCGCTGTAATAACCACTTTAAGGTCTTGAATAGACAAATAAAAGGAGCCTGAACATCATCCTCTGTACAGTGGCGGTCTGTGTGTTGTCCTCATCCTTGGCGTTGAGCTGGATGGGGAGGGGTCATCAGGGACCGCAGGAGCACTGAGCATTAACGCTGAAGTCGTGTAGCCCCCAGTCCTCCCCCAGGGTGTAGGCGTCCTTGTCAGGATGCTTTCTGCTTCACACACACTGTCATTTCCTATACTCTCTCCTCAATTTATCCCCGTCCCGCTCCTCTTCCTTCCAGCCGCTGTCCAACCTCAGCTCCTCTTTTCCCCTCTCTCCGTAGCGCCTCCTCGAGCTGTCGGCAGGCTGCTTCAGAGCGTTTCCTTCAGGAAGGAGAGGTCTATGTTCTGAGCAGGGTCTGATAGGGGGGAGTCCGATAACCCCCCAGCCACGGTCTATGCCGTCAGCTGAAATGAAGCAGACGTCCTCCTGACCCTGGAACAGGACACTGGAACACAAACGCTTTCGGGACTGTCAGCAGGACCTCTCTGCCACTGAGAGGGTGTGATGTGATGTTACGAGGTGCAGAAAAATAATGGTCACATTTAGGCCTCAGTTTAGCCAGTGTGGGCAAGCTAACATTCTCTTATTGTCTGTTTTATATTATTGTCTGTCTAAGCTGTACTGATCCCTGTCAGGGCGGTTTAAGCCGTTAACATCACACTTATTCATCATAACAGTAAGTCAAGCATAATGGTAAATTATGTAATATATTGTCTGTCCTCCAGCCTATAATAAAACACACACACACACACATACACGAGCACAGAAACACACACATACACAGACTCCCAAGGCCCTTACTCTGGGGAGTCAGGTGAAGTTGAGTGTGCACAGAGACCTCAGCGCTGTGACCTCATTATTATTCAGAACCAGCGGTGAGAAGAGGACCTGTGCTATGTTCCCAGTGCAACGTACACACCCCCTCCCCCCAGAACTCCTAGATGATGTGCACGAGTGGGGTGGGGTAACACGGGGCAGCAGCACTTCCTCCTGAGAGATAAGCGGCCTCTGCTTTCTGTCAGGATGTCCTCAGCCCCGGACCCTTGAGGCCTCTAGCTTGGTGGGAATGTGGTCTTCTAAGGCCACAGAACC
>OMNV01001901.1:23982-36144 GCA_900303265.1 Brotula barbata
GACTATCTGCTTTTATTTTTTTCCTCTCTCTGCTATCTCTCCACCCCCATGCTTTTCACTTCTTCTTCCTCCTCTTCTCCATAGGCGATCAATAGCGTTAATTGGCTCTCTCAGTCACCCGTACATTGATTGCGGTCACTAATAAAAGGGCTATTGATTGGCACTTTGTTTAACACTGGCCCATGCAGTGAAGCTGCCCTGTAATACCATCCTGACAGCAACCTTTTCCTGTTTGCCAGTCTCTTAATGTCGTAAATTATGTCAGTCGATTAGGGAGATTTTTCTTCCCTAACTTTGCTCGATCGATGCAGCGACATATTTAAGATTATAGCTCCTAACATATGATGGAAAGTGTCAGAGTTCAAGGCAGCAGCTCAGGATTTTGGGTAATATGCTTGTTTACTGTCAGATAAGAGAATTAATACCAATTTCACCTCCATGCTCCGGGAAAGAGATATGTGGCTAAAGACGGCTCAGCCCAGATAGATGAACAGCACCGACCGTGATGCAAGTTTGTTCTGAGAACAGGGCTCTTGATTTATTGCAACACTAAATGTTAGAGTAACACTTTCCATGTATTCATTTATTTTCTGTGCACAATCATTTATAGCATTATTAGTGGCGTGTCGAATGGACAATTTATTAGCGACCTGAATGGCCAGCATTTGTCTATTTCAGAAAATTGCCCCACATGCATAATGACACTTAAATTTTGACATTGGGTCACAAAATACAACATGAATAGAGTTTTGTGGAAGCTCTGTATACATTATTGATTGAGCTAAACAGTTTCCCCCTTAGGCTGAATATGTGGAATTCTGTATGTCTGATTTTTTTTTTTTTTGAATATATTACAAATACTTTCCTGGTAGTTTTTCAAAACTATACTAGTCGAGGTAGCACTTGCAATGTTGTATTCTTTTTCTAAGACTTATATAAAGAAGCCAGTCGTCCCCTCTGATGTTACCCGGAAGATGTAATTTCGCCATAATTGTATAATTCTCAAGCACGTTCATCCAGATATTAGGCTGTAACATTTTAAACAAGTAGCGATAACTGGACGATCCAACGTTATTTTCTCATCAGATTTTAAGCTGACACATCTCTCCTCCTGGAGGAACACAGGGGTTGAAGGGAAACGGCCTCTGCAACATTCCGAACATGAAGTCAATATCTAGTTTTATTGCAATTAGCCGTTAGTGCTATTCCTCACAGAGCAGTCCAGAAGCTTTACCGAGTCAAAGGCAGGTCTCCTGAGTAAGGCGATGGAAACTGGAAATGGGGTGTAAGTACCTCCATGAGAGATTTAATTATCACCATTAAATATTCAATGATCAATAGAATTTGTTTTAGCCGATCAATAGGTGGCCGGGCCTGAGAAGGACAATGTGCATAAGTTGCTATTTGCATTTCAAAGCAGCTTGTGTCACGTGGCCCCAATGGAAATCCATACCATTTTGTTAGGCTGTATTTCATATTTAGCTGTTTTATCCCCTTATCTCTGACTGCTATCGATTCTCTTCCCTTTATTTACTGCCTGCAAACTGCCTTAGGTTTAAGGTGTCAAAATGTTTTTAGGGAATCCGATACACCTCCATCTGCCTGCTCTCACATGGTGCTCCCTCTCTCTCTCTCCCTCTCTCTTTAATTCCCTTGTCTCTCTTTCTCTCTTTTCGCTCTCTTGTGCACCCCCCATCTCAGTGCTGGTGTGGAAATTAAACCCTATCATCTTCCCACCCACTGCACAGATCTCTGTTCACTGGGGTGTGAATCTGCACATTATTCAAATAAATATCTCAGACGTGTCAGGGGAATACTCTGAGCCACTTCAAAGACCCCCTCCCCCCCACACCGCCCTGTAATGTTGCTTTTTCCCGCCGGAGTCCTATTTTGTTTACCTGATCTGGCTCTAATGGCTTGTTTTCCCCACCACCGATCTCATGTTCAGCATCCACATTTAGCCAAGTTCAAGTGCATGCGCGCGTGTTCGGGGCTCTGCTTTGATTGTCGTGTGACGCTGACGAGATGCCATTTATTCTTGCCCCAAAACACTCTGACTGTAACTTTCATCTGCCTCCAACCATTTCATTTAGGCGGAGTGCATATGGGATGAGAAAGTAACCAGACTGTCATCACGCTGTCAGCCATGCAAACACACCCAACGAACATGCTCTCGTCTTCTACTGCATGATGTGCAGTAGTCACTCTGCAGAGCGTGTGTTTCCCCCGAGGTCAATAAAGAGACCTGACGGATAAATCACTGGACGTTGAGAGATTCTTTCTCTCGGTGCCGATTTCAGGGAGAGTGTGGCTTCCTGTCTGATCCTGACGTCTACAGAATAACATAATTATATGCTGTGTTGGATAGTTATGTCCAAAGTTTCTGACAGATAGCAGCCTGGGGTTATAGAGGCAAAGACTGTCTGTATACGGTGTATGTATGAGGACAAAAATGTTCAAGTCACAAAGAAATGTAAAGGAGGATATAATTTAGGCCCGCTGATATTTCTGGCATTTGTATTTCCAAGCTCCTCTGTTTGACCTAAACAGGCGAGGTGAAGTTGCTAACATTTATGCAGCGGTAATATTGAGCTCCATCAATTATGAAATATCTAACCACAGTAGAATTAGTACTGTGCTCTCACTGTAGCGAGCTGCTCTACATCTGTTAGCAGACCAATCTATCAAAGCAGCTCTCAGCCCAGAGACCACAGAGGGCAGGGAACTAACCTTCAGAGACCTGAGGTCTGCATGAAGCATCATCAGTGCCATCAGGATACATGGCCTCAGCATTGCTGCTCAGCTGGGGGAAGGAAACCTGTGCGAACGGACAGCGTGTGTGTATGTGTGGCCTGGATGCTTGCACATCTGTGGGAGCCTGTGTGCATCTGCATACGCATGTTGGTATAGTGAGAAGGAGAGTCAGTGACCGATGGTGAAGACTTTCTTCGCAATAACTTCAAAAGTAGAAGCTCCAGAGAGGAGGCCCGTGCATTAATGTAAGTTATTCATATCAAATCCATCAAGATAACAATGGAGAGAAAGAACTTATACCTGAACCCCTCAAAAGATCTGTATTCTTTTATTGACCTAGTATGATTCATACAAGGAATGTGCTGCAAACTCCTGTTTTTAAGTAATATAAAAACCTATTCATATATAAAAACCTATAAATAAATCTGTGCAAATGTCAAAATACACAAACCATTCACCTTTGGATACTAAATTAATTAAAATATTAGTCTGTGATTTTCCAAAGGTTAATGATTTTCAAGAAAGTTATGTCCAAACTAGGTCCATAGAATGGATCCAAGGAATGCACTCATTGCACACATTGCAAATAAAAGTGCAGACGCAGGCAATGTGTCTGTATGGTGTGGAACACGCTGGTGAACTACAGTAGATCAGACAGACCGGTAAAATAATAATTAATATCATTAGTCTTCATTAAAAATCTACACTATGCTAGGTTTGCAGCTGATTATTGATTTACCCATCTATTTTTTGATGAATGCATTAATCTTTAATCTATTGAATACAAAAATGGAGCCCAAAATGATTTCTTAAGATTACACTCCATTTGTCCTACAGTTTGTCTCTCTGTTTATCTGTCCTCACAAATATCATCTTTTTACCTCTTATCTCTCATAAGGCCTCGTCAAGCCTTTAAATACCTGTGATCCGTACTCCTTCTCCTCCAAAATGCACGGCGTGATTATACACGCTGAAAGGCATCACTCACCATCGGGCCGGGACACTTCAGCTTGAATGTTCAAATTGCTCCCCACAGTATCCTTAATCTGGGCGGAAATCAATATGGCTTTTACTGTCACATTGGAGGGGCGGAGACCACGTATTGATGTTCAGATGTCATTTCGGGGGGGATTTGATGTTTCTGTCCTCTCTTCAGTGAGGAGATGGCACGATAGATCAACGGATGGTGTCTGCACGCTTTCTCCAGGGTTTTACCGGAGCCTGACGCTGAAATCAAGGATGTAAAGTTGAGCCTGAACGTGCTGAGCTTACAAAGAAAAAGACAGAGGAAAGGTTTAGGGAAAGATGCTATTGATTATTTTTGTCAGGGAAGCTGTTTGAATTAAGCCTGATATCTTAATGGGGTTATCACTGTAAGCTCTAAACCCAAAATGAGGGCTCTGAACAGACATAATTACACAGAAACCACAGCACCCAGACACACACACACACACCGCTCAGACATGCTGAATTCAATTTGTTCTCTACATAGAAAGCCTGTTTTTGCTTATGGTCGGAATTAACCTTTTTTTGACCTTTTACTGTTTAATAAGCACGTTTTACATCTGAAATGTATCATTGTTTTACAGTGAGGACCATTAGAAAAAGGGATGATGCTCTGGATGGAGTGATTGGAGTCAAAGATGATCCCTATGATAACACAAAATATTCATTAATATATACTTTTACATATTTTCGCTAACAATAATGTACAATAAATAATGAATATTTATTAATCCACATGACAGAAAATAATAGATTGTGATAAAATAGTTTTAGTGACCCACCCAAATTCATTGATCTGTTCAGGCGATGTTAAACATGACATTTTGTCTCACATGCTGCAGTGTTAAAGCAGACCGCTGCCTCGTCATCCCCCCAGACCCCCGCCCCAACTTTCACCTCAACTCCTCCGCCACGTTTCTCTTTACCAATTCATATTTATAGATGTAGTCATTCGTCTTGCCAGTAGTCCCCACCCCTATCTATTCCTGTCCCCGTTTTCCTCCAAGGAGCGCTGCCTCCTTCCTGTCAGCCCCTGAGCCCTAGAGTCACATTTCAGGCCTGGCTGCGACTTAAAGGCCCATAATCTTCTCGCCGAATGACTGCAGTGTGGCGGCCTGAACGGAAGCAAATTATTCGCTTTAAGGACTCCTGCTGCTGTGGGACCCGGGGCTAGTGGCTGGTGCCGTTAACGTTAACACACACACATTGCGCAAGCCATCATTATTTATTTAGCCCGTTAAGTGTTTAAAGTGGGAAGGGTCCGCTGGGGAACGGGAATGCTTGATGAAATTATTCAACATATATATGGCTAAATCCTAAAGGGAAAGCAGGAAGAGAACACAGAAGGGCGAATTTACCTGCGTTTTAAGATGCAAAGTCTGCGCGCAGGATAACAGACTGGGGGTGTTAGTGTACTTGGCTGACACGATGGTTTTACAGACTTCACAGCTTGGGAGGAATTTAGCATGACGGGTGTAACGTGTGTGTTCTACGGGCCGTCGGTGAGAGAGTAATCAAAGGACGGGGTTGCCGATAGCCACTTCCTCATTACCACTACAACTGACCCCAGTTGTTGAACAAAAATAAATAGGACTCAAGATAAATATTCATATCGTCAAGCGTCCACAATGTCGAACGGATTGCCGATTCACCTTGAAGTGCATGTGTGTGTTTTACGAGTCTGCGTGATTGTAAACTGAGAAGATATAGTATATTTGTTTTCCTCGTGTGTGAGTGGAATATTGAGCCAGCATTAATAAGTAATCATTGGATGTTGCACCTCCCATAACATGTCGGGCCAGCAGCACTTGCCCCCAGTAATGACACCATTACAAGACTGAAGTAGCCAGCAGTTGAGAGTTTACCCCTGGGAATCCCCACTTCCTCCGCTCTACCTCAGCTCCTCTTCATACTGACTGGGAGATTGACGGCATTTTTTTTTTTTTGCAGCTGAAGTTGAAGCTGCAGTGAAACTACATCCATGTAGCTGTGTATGCTGTATGTGTGCTAAAAGTGGGTGTGGTAAAGTGTAAACATACAGAAAGCTCATTAAATAACATTTTTAGGCTGCTGAGAGGCTGAGAGACATCTATTTTTAACCCGGAGCTCTCAATAATAAACAAGATGAGACTAAAATTACTACCGTTATGCAGGTGGATGTATAATCACCATTGTTATAGAAAAATTCTAAATATGAGAAGGATAGTATTTGATCATTTTAAGTTTTCTATAACTACTATAGAAATGTAGAAATAGAGTGGAAAATCAAGATACAATAGTTTATTAGATAGCTAAGGTGTGTTTGTGTGAGGGAGAGAGGGTGTGTGAAACAGAGAGAGAGTGAACAGATTGAATGGCTAATGAAATGGGTACCTTGAGGCCTGAATAAATTCTCTGGTCTGGCGATCCCCCAGGATGCTGGCCTCCCAGGGAGATTAATGACCACTGGGCCTTGGTATAATGAAGTAGTTTGCCTTGGCAATGTGCATGTGAATTCATCAGAGTGTCCACAAGTGGACTGGCGGACCACAACATCTTTATAAATCCCCCTCACTCTTCTCTCCTGCTGTTGGTGATTTATGATTCTGCCACCCCCAAATGATCTGGCCCCTCTCACCAGACCCCGCCCTGGCTGGCCATCACCATCCTACCTAAATCCAGGTCATTGCACTGATGGAGAGGAAATGGGAGGCTAATCAGATAATGGGAGGTGAAAATGGGTGAGACAGAATCTTCAATCTCTCAGCTCCTGCTCTTTCTTTGTGTGTTTTCTGCTCTCTGGCTCGTGCGCATGCACAGACATCCTCCTGTAAAAGGTGACTCATCCATTTCTCTATAATATCTGTGTCCCTAATTAAATTTCTAAGCGTTGCTACCTGCCTTTAAATCATCGGCGGTGATCAATATGTATGTCATCTAACCTAGCTGTACCTGAGGGTTGCTCGGTGGTCTGCGCTCACTGTTAAATCTAAGGACGTGGACATTGTTCAGGTGCAATGATGAGGAGATGCTCAGTTAAATTAGATAAGCAATGAAAATGTGAAAGCAATTTGATGTCATTGGTTTGTTTAACTTGGCTATCGGCGAACACAATCGTTTGCACGTGTGGATTCAATGAGGGATCATGTCGTTGTCACTGGCTTGCTTCCAATTCCAGGCCATTCCCAATTTGGAGCAAAATGATGGAAAATACAGAAAAACACAGTAAACAATAAATGACTTTATTACGTATAAATAGAATCATTATTTAGCAGCGTTAGGCACTCTGGAAGGGATGAAATAATACCAATGCCAAATTAAATACTACATCCTTTAGAGAAATAAATCCCCTTTCACTGTAAAAATCATGATTTCCACTAATACTTCCTATCCACCAGTGTGTGACCATTTGATAACAATGGATTCAGACATAAAAAATCTCTTTATTAGCGTGAAGGTCACCCTAACATCTGTAGACCAGGCCGGATTCCTTGCTTGCACACTGAAAGATGTCGAGAAGAAAATTAGGAGCTGCTTCACCCGATCCGATCCAAAGCAGCAACTACATCTTTCCCCCAGTGAGGTCATCGCCAAAGCGGCACAACAATTCAAACACACAACTCTGCTGACAATTCATAGTTCAGAAGGATCAGACATGGTCATGAAAATGCAAATGTTAGTTCCTACCCAGAAGTAAAAGTGTTCAAGAAACACTAAAACCAAAAATGTGGCACAGAAGAGCCTAAACTTCACAGTCTCCTCAAAGATCTTGGTTCCTACGGTGTCACATGGTAGGAGAGCCGAGGCTACCATCTCCAAATAGGCACGACCTAGTTGCACGGAAACATTAACGGAGTAGAATTGCAACTTCCTGAACAGGGAGGTTGTGCCACAGCCGGAAACGTCTGACTGACTGCACATATGCATGGCAATAAATGGCAGGGCCCTGTTTTAATTAGGGAATCCTCACAAGGATACGCATATTAAAACTTTGTATCACTAAACCTTAATTTCCGCACGTGATGAATGCTGTGTGCACTTAAATGTTAATAAACGTGAATATCTCCAGTGAATAGCGAAGGTCTAAATGCATTTTCTACAAAAGCCAGGCATTTGTTACAGGCCTGTGCCTCTGCTGCTGCGATATTACCATCCCACCACAGCCGGCCTGTTAATGGCTCAGGAGTGATGAGCCCCAGCATTGCACAACTCTGTCAGCCTCATAAAGCCTGTCTGCTTGATAACTGGGGCTCCATATGGAATAGTGGCAAGGAAATTAAAGGGAGAACAATAAAGCATATTGAGGGAAATTTAGATTAAAATGCATTTAATTGGACTCTGGCTTCGTACAGTTGATGTGTTCTCACGGAGCTGTCCGTTCAGTGGGCGCCCTTCGCTAAATCTAAATGATGTCGCTGTCGTGGTGTTTGTGGCGTAACCTGGTAAAGATTATTAATGTGTGCAATAAATCCAAAATCCATAATGGAAAGTTATGAAAAAAGGAACGTCGCAGTTAAGGCTAATGAGTATTTAGCTTGTTTACCAAGTGCAATCTTCACTCCGTTCTGTGTGTGTGTGTGTGTGTGTGTGTGTGTTTAGTAATTGTTAAAGGCTTTACGTCCCTTTTCCTTTGCAGCCAGCTTATCTTAATCTACAGTGTCTTATTTTTCTGGGAGAGGGACGGATGAGTAGAGTAATTGTACAGTTGACATCAGCTTAGACAACATCATCCCCTTAGTCCCCAGCTAATCCTACACAGTGATAACAATAATGGAAAGAAGAATGGAGATATTTCTTTGAAACAAAAGGAGATATGGAGTTTAATTTGTAATTAGCTGCAGAGGTCAAAGACTCGATCCTCCATCTCAAGGTTATCCTCCCTTCATTTTTGTTCATTTTTTTCCCCCTGTTGTTCCCTTTCTGTAGACAACCTCTGAATCTGATCGTGACCTTGTGCAGAGATCGGTGTTAATTCTGCGTGTGTGTGTGCGTGCGCGAGCGAGAGAGAGAGAGAGAGAGAGAGAGGGAGAATAAAATTGGGATATTTCCCTTGTGATTGCTGGAAAAAGAAATGTATTTATATGTTAGGTGTGAGTGGTCAGTGTAGGTGTGCATGTTTACCGATGATTGTAGGTGTGTGTGTAACTTATTTTGGGGGTGTGTGCGACCTTGGACACCCGCTGCCCTCTGCCACAGCACCCCATCTGTCCTGCACCAGACATCTCCATGTGGCCCCTTGGGGGCTCAGAAGTAGCATGGTTGCCCTCTTTGCCTGTGTGTGTGTGCATGTGTGAGGGATCTTGCTTGTGTATCTACGGGTGCGTGATGGTGCGCGTGCGTGCGCGTGCGTGCGTGTGTGTGCGCGAGTCTCTGCTATTATTGATCCCTCCCTCCTTCCTTATAATGAAGTGGAACTACAGCTCCATTACGAGCTGCGCTGCCATTGGCTGGAGGTAATATGAAATTAGCTAGCATGCAGTGAGCCTGTCAGTATTGATTTCACTACCCAGATTACTTGTTACAAAAGAATAGAGCTGTCTGTGGCATAATTGAACAAGTTAACTCCTTGTCTCATAAAATGTAGGCCTGTATTGATTGTTACAGGGGAGGGCTCGGTGATATGCAGAGGGAAAGTAAGTTGTATGGGTGTTAACTGTGAGGAGGTGCTGATGCTTTCTTTTCCTCCCCACCAGTGTCGCCCTGACAACATGGATCAAGGCCTTTCTTGCTGAGTTGCAGGATGACGAACAGCAAATGGCTTGTGTTCCATCAGCTTCACATTACAATGCACATTTCTCCCTTTTTCACCCTCTGTAGTTTTTCATTTCATTTGCTTCAACATTTACCTCGGCCCTGTTTCCAATTTATTACCATATGTAAAAGGTGTCAGAGCTTGACACTGTCAGTGTAGATTTACTTTGCTTGCTCGAGAGTAGAGGAACCGCTGCTCAAGGTGTG
This sequence comes from Brotula barbata, assembly GCA_900303265.1. NCBI lineage: Eukaryota > Metazoa > Chordata > Actinopteri > Ophidiiformes > Ophidiidae > Brotula > Brotula barbata. Next base: position 33,679 of record OMNV01001901.1, read on the forward strand.
AGGAGGAATGATGGCGATGTTTGAAGAAGCCTCTCCCTGTCCTCTCCTGGCGCTCCTCGGGCGAAGCAACGCGAGCGGGAATCGCTCTCGGCCGATTCGAGCGGTGGAAATCGAGCTTCTGGGTGCATTAATTAAAAAAAAAATTGTGTTTAATAATTTACACACGCTAAATACGGCCAGGAGAGCTTTTCCCACAGAAAGAGTTCCGATTCACTGTGGTCTCTTAACCTGTATACATGGCTGAAAGGAAAATATACATCATATATAAATACGTACACCTCCACGTATAACATACTCTGTGTGTTTATATCTACGCCCACAGGCACACACACACACACACACACACACTCCTCCCCAGTCTCATTTGACCTGAGCCAGTTAACCCGCACTGTTGCTAACTCACAAAGCACCTCTATAAACAGTGGGAGGCATATTCCACTACTTATCACGGGTAGTTAGAAAATGGAGCTCACTCGACAATAAAAACGAGTGGTTTACTCAGGCAAATTTACCATAAGCGATCATTAAGAGGTTCACGAACGCGAGGGCCCCTCTGACCGCGCATCGGGTAAGGGAGGTGTGATAAATTGTTTGATGTGAGAACGGTGCTGTTGTCCCTAACACAGACATGGAAGGTACAGCGTTTCCCCCCTCTGATAGGGTGAGGGGTTAATGAAATGCTCTTCCACGCACCGATTTCCTGCACTCCACTGCTGAGTGATAAGTAGCTAACCAACGAAGCCTGTAATTACAATCTTACAGAAACCAGCCTGATCTGTATATAAATCTCACCATCCAATTACAAGATGTAATAATTCTGCACTCAGGCTGGTAATGAGGTCTAATACTGGCGCATGTGATAATCCCCTCTGGATGCAGGCTTGATCAGATGTTGGCTTTGTAATTAGACTGGCAGAAAATCATTATTTCGTGTTCGGGAAAAAATGAGGTTGGTGGGAAGTTAATTTTCTCCCCATTCTCTGAAGCGTAGACACGAATTTAATGATTTAATCATGATTGTTAGCTATTTTGCAATCAATTTGTAATGATTGTGTCACAACAGAGACTTTCAGGGAGAAGGGCCTGTAAAGATTGAAGGTGTCATTGATATGGCAAGACTCTGTCAATAGATCTATACAGTGTAACGCTGATACTGAGAAACAGTGGGAGCACGCACAGACATATGCGCGCGGGTGCGTGTGCGTGTGTGTGTGTGGTGGGAGGATTGTAGCTTGTATACACTGTGTGTGTATAGGATATGAACTGGTAATTCATATCAGTTGACAATCTGCCCTCAGTTGTTTAACAAGTCTGCCATGAAAATTAATACCTTTATGTCAACTGCCAAAACGCATTTTTTAATTAAGGGGATTAGCAGAATTGGGTCTAAAAATCATTATTTCTACTACTAGAGAGTGCACTTTATGTTTTTAAACTCTCGAGTTAATCACCGTGGGTCCGTCTTTACGCCGTTTTTATTTGAAATTGTAGTGAAAAGCTCGATATTTCTGAAGAGACCAACTATCAGTTATAACAAACATCGAGAATAATAGGATTTTTAAAACAAATTAAGATTGCCGTAGCTCAATAAAATGGATTTGGGGATTTTTATGCCTTTCCTACGTGATATACTCAATTCTTAATAGATTACTAATGTGAAAATTACAATAAAAATAAAGCAAAATTCGTTAAAATGCCCTGCATGATTTTTCCCTAATATGCACTCAATTACCAGTTAATTTATCAGCGTTTAAGGTGTAAACGTAGAACACCAAATGATTCCACACACAAATTCATCGTGTCAGTGGCGATTACTTTGAGAGCTAAAAATGTTTTCATCGTGCAAGGAAGATTCGACGTGCGAATGTCTTAAAACATTCAGTAAAATATTCCGAAAACATTGCATCATCCGACTCGATCCTTACCCTGGTTCTCATTCTAATAATGAACATGTTTAATTAATCGTTCAGGCCAAAGCAAAAGGATCTCTTCCTTATTGATAACCCTATTGCGAATGCACGGGGAGAGTTTTACAGTTTAATTTCATATCTGTCTAATTAGATTCCGTCGTCTTCGCGGGTTCTCTAAATGTATTTGTTTGGGGTTTTGAAGCCCTAACCTACAATAGACACGCAGTGTGTGCGGCGTAATTGTAAATCCATAATGCCAAATCTGAGTTTGCATGATTCAGCTGCGTCTCGAACAGAGCTCTCCGGAGGACAGCACTGTATTAGCAGCGTCGGGTACTGTAGCTCCATGCGGTGTTTGATTGGAATAGCTCCTGTTTGATCATGTGAAGCTCCTTAGTTTACTGCGGCATCCACCATGCAGTAGATTTGGGCAATCCTGTGGGTTTGCATTTGGCTCATCTCTTCCCTAATCTCCTGACGATTGCCGCTGAATACTTTATTGATAAGGAATTGACTCAACTCCTCTGAGCCGATTTCTATAATTGATACTGTTTGA
>OMNV01001901.1:42767-54178 GCA_900303265.1 Brotula barbata
ACTGCTCCCTTCTTCTGCTCCTTCTGGCTCTTGGAAAAGGGAAAGAAGTGAGGGAACAGAAGAACAAACAGCCGGCTCTGATAGTGAAAGCAGACGGTCAGACACTGCTATTGGTATGGGCTTTATGCTTTGTTGTGTACTTTGGCCGCTGTGGGACCGTGGGCTCGCAAGATACCATTGGATAGTCTCTTAAAAGGCTTATACAAGACTCTGTTTTTGTGGGAATAAAAGTAGTCACTGTAAAATCCCATTTGAGGACATGACAACATTAAGAGTGAATTAAAGGGCCAATGAACGGGCAGACAGAGCGGCTCCGCTTTCCTTCCTGTTACCTTTGTTTCATTTGTTTACGATCATAGTCATCTTCATTTTGGTATACAGATAAATCAATGTTTATCAGGCACTGTTTATCTAAACAAGTATAGGTATAAATACATACTGTATTAATCCATGTAGGCACATTAAGATAGCTATGTTTTGATGGTGGCAGAAAGCAGAGGAGACCCACGCAAATAAGGGACGACATGCATATAGAAACCTCACGGCCGGCATTTGATAACCTTGTTGGTCCATCCTCTCACCGAACATGCGTGAGATGACAACACGAGGTTAAGACGTAAACAAAAATCTATCGTAAACAAAGACAAAACAAGAAAGAGACAGGCGTCCAAAACTAAAGTCAGAGGCGCATAAACAGAGAAAACACACAGGCAGCGTGCAGCCTGGGAAAATGGAGAGAAAAGTGACCTTTCTGGTAAAGGAATGCCATACATTAGTGGGCCGTATCTGTACCGTTATTGAACATACACGGCCCTAGAGACATGTCCTGGTTAGATGCCCAAACCACCTCCGCTGACCCAATGCAGAGGAGCAGCTTTTCCTGACGTCCGGACGTCTGGCGTCTTCCTAACAGCCTGCAGAGGAAACACATTTTCAGCCACTCATTCTTCCAGTCACTACCCAGGGCTCATGACCACAGGTACGATTCGGAACACAGACATAGATTGACAGGTAAACTGAGAGCCGTGGTCTCTCTTCATCAAAACAGTTTGATGCGGCGTCCGCATCATTGTTGAAGTCACAGCAATGCGCCTATCAATCTCACGCTCCATCAGAGATACAATCTTAAGGTCACCGAACTGGACTCTCTTCCAATCCTCCGCACCACCTGCTATTTAAATTTTGTTTACTTGAGTTTAAGATAATTCTTGTTGACCGGAATCGTCTTTTTTTTTTAAACTTTTTCTGAGTACCAAATACAAAGTACTGAGAGTTTGTCTGGCGAAGAAAAGTTTCCCTCTACAAACAAAGAAAAAAAGAAACTAAGTCACAATTCAAATCAAAAATTACAAACTAACTACAAACACCGTGTATATTTGTGCAGCATCTATGCGGATTTTGATTTAAATGGAGACAATCTGCAGGCACTACGTACAGTATATCCCTCCTCCCTTCACTGTGATGCACAGACAGGCATAGAAACATTTTACTGCAAAAGACTACATATCAGATGTCTAAAAGAGATAAAACGTTGCCAAGCAGTTTATTTGACTTTTTTTTTTTTAGCGATTGTGTGCAGCCTGGATGGATGCTGCTACACACATGGCGTGGTTGGCGTACTTCCCAAAAAGTTCAGTCCGGTGCGTCTTTGTCTGGGGTGGGAGGGGCTCAGGGCAGGGGTTTGAGCGTTACAGCCATACGATGAGATGTCACGTGTCAAGATGTTACAGCTTAGACCTGCTCCGACCTGAGACCATGAAATCTCTTTCTGCTGGAAGCGTTTCATCTCTTCACTGTACTAAACTCATTTTGATGTATATAAAATTTACTGTGACCTCTTAATCCTCAACGCGGTGCTGTTCTCCAACTCTGCCGTTTTCTAGTTACAGCTGGTCTTTATAGTATCACCGTTCAAATCTTCAATCCCAGATTCTTCCCTGAAATGGTTTGAATCAGTCAAAAACACACCCCTCAGTTACAGAAACAGTTGAAATGATTTTTTTATGGCCTCTGGATTTCTAATAATTATTAATAAGTACGCTATGAGAAGGGAGGTTATAGATGTTTATATAACATAATAACAGCCTGGATGCACATTCACTGAATTGGAGCGGAGACTGCAAGCTAAACATTTTCATATTTGTTTTAACAGCTGGAAGCCTGTAAAGTTGAAAATGAGTTGTCCTAAAATGCGGTGGATATGTAACCAGACACATCCTGTACTTACTTAAGAAGCACAATGTGAATATTGTGAGAAATTTGTGTTGCTATGTTTGCAACAGTCCAAGGGCGCCTGTGTCCCAGAGACTTAAGAGCACGTATAGGGAACATTGAGACTCTCAGACAGACCCCATCTTGTGGTGGAAGACACAATTACATTTATCTCTGTCTTTTCATACCTTTCTTCTCTCGTATACCTCACACACATGCCGTGTCAGATAACTGTACATCAAGGGTGACGATAGAAAAATGCCAGTTTAATTTTTTTCTCAAAATAAGTGACAACACCTCTGCGTTCACATTTATCTGTTTGATGAAATGACATAACAAATTTTGATCATTATTGTAAGTAAGGCATGCTTACGGATGAGATTGATGGATGGGTACGCTCATCACGATCTGGTTCAAACTACCTGTACAGGGGCTGTTTGTCCTGCTGCCAAGGCTGAGCTGTGCTGTGGGATGATTTATAGTCAGACCTGCCATCCTTCACAGATACACACTTGATGTACACCTTGTATTTGGAGCACATTTTGCGTGATGCCCAATGTTGAGTCCATATGTTCATTCTAATCTTACACTTCTAAACTTGTGTTTCCATTTCCAACTGCTCTGTGCACGCAACTCACGCAGAGGCCTCCAAAATCACATAAATCCATGTATGTAATATTTGGCCACTTTTTATATACTTTTTTTAAAAATCTAGTACGATGTAATACAGGCATATCAAAAATGTACAGGCATTGGGTTTGATTACCCAGAATTCCTAACTCCTTATGGGATGTTGAAGGCCCTTCTGTAGTTAGATATGTAACTAGCCGTCATACAGTGTCAGTGAGGATAAGGCTGCTCCCTTTACAGGAGGTGGTGTATCTACATGGGTCAAACCGTGTCTACGTAATGATGAAAATGATTTCTTGTGCTTTCATACCTGACAGAGATTCCACCGTTCATTTGGAATATAACGGCACACGTCCAGAGCTCCATCAAAGTGTCAGAAGACTTTAACTTCAGACAAATCTCCTCACACGGTTACCTCTGCATAATCAAAACAACCAATAGCAGAACGAGTAAAAATCAAGCGCGTGTCCAGCCTTTCGTCTGTGTTGTGATCTGCCATGTCAGAGGTTAAAAGCCATGATCAGGCACTTGCAGCAGGAGATCCAGGCAAGCTTCCTGCGGCCTTTTAGTACCTGTACCTCCTCAGGGATCTCCCGTTCTACATCAGTATTCAGGTCCACTTCTTCGGCCCCTTCTCATCCCATCCACCTCTGGATTTATTTTCATACTATGGGGGTATGATAGCCACTTAATAATTTATATTTAGAGTGTATACCCATGCACTGAGAAATTCTGATTCATCCTCCTGAGTAGCTGCCCACCCTCTTGCATCATTTAAGCCTCCAAGTTATAGCTGTGGCTCTCAGCTGCTCAGTCTGCCCTATGCTCTTTGGAGTAGAGCTGTCAAAAAAAAAAGTGGGAAGTTTGTGTGTGTGGACAGGAGCGTCTGTCTTCTTTTAGTCAGCATGCTCCTTTAAAGAGCAACAAGAGTCCAAGCAAAACCCAGCCTGAGAGCAGTTTAAAACTGTTCCAAGACAAAGTTTTGTCTTTCCAGCTTTCCCCTCACATTTCATTTGATGGCATTATTCCCTAAATGTGACATATTTTTATAGCTAAAAAAAAAAAAAAGGAATATCTGTACCACACTTTAGTGGGGAAAAACACATCTGAAATGCAGCATCATTAAAACACACGCAGCTGTGAATATTTGCCAGTGGACAGTAAATTATCTGTGAACATACTGAGGGTTTTCTTTCCCACAGTGTTACAATTTAACGTCACCAATGTGCACGTTCACAAACACGCTGACATTTTTATTACTGGCATTTAAAAAAGGCAAACATTTCGAAGTTGCACGTGCACGTAAATTAATGTATAAAACTGCTTTTAGAGTAAATATATTGTCACGTGTGTGTATAGTACACGACTATATTCATTCTCCTTATGCATTGTTCTAAGTTATCATGAAATATTTTGTTATATTACAACAAAATAGTAATAATGTTTTTGGATGATTGGAAACATTATGAATGGATCCTTATAGGCTTCAAAATTTAGATACAAAAAGAAAAAAAAATACTGAGTAACTGAGATTCGTGTTGTCATATTAATGTAAAAAAAATGCATTTTTGTGTGTAATCGGAGGATTTAACTTCTGGGGTTATTTATTCAGTGGACCACTTAAAGGGGGATGGACGCGACATTAAGCACAGTATGTGGAGATACCAACACATCGGTCACACACCAGCCTGCCTTATATGTTATCTCCTCCACTGATGTGGATTAAAGTGGGTTTGAAGAGAACGGCTTATGGGCAGCTAATGGCGTGCACACTGTCATCCATCTCAACACTCAGTTACATGTGGTGTTCAGATCAAAACAAGATGATGCTTTCAGGGATATATCCACAAATGTTTCTGATGAGAGACAACGGGCCTTTGAACTGTATTGTTATGGTTTCTCTCTGTTGACGTGTGTGTGTGTGTGTGCATGTGCGGATCTGAGCTTTGTTATTGACATTGTAATTGGTGCGTTTCTTTTTCAACAACTTGACCATTCTGTCCTTTTATAAGTTGCAATTACATGCACGTGAAAGCATTACACGAATAATCAAAATTCTGGCTCGGAAAATGGCAGGCGCACGGCTTTCGGCACTCGGAAAGCAAGAGAGGCAGAACTGTTTGGCCTTGCTCTTTTGACTGTGTTTTTTTTCAAGTCCTATTTGTCAGAAAGAAGGAGATAAATATAGTTTAAGACAAACCAAAATAAATGGGTGGGTTCAGAAATGCGCAGAGCAACCAGCCGCAAAGGAAGATGCGGCCTGGGCCGGCCACATACAAACAGCTCGTCTGTGCCACAGAAATAGCTGCTTACATGGGGGAAGAAAATAGCTGTGACACTGTCACAATAAATAGAGCAGCGAACGGTGATGGGAGTGGTTAGGTTCCCCCTGCGCTAACCTACCTGATGTGCAGGACAGAATAGAATAGGACTGAGGCTCCCTTTTCTGTTTAGTGTGGGGGTTGAATACTTGAATACACTTTCCAGACTCGGAAGCAACCTGGGGCTGAGATTATAAATTTTTTACCTATAAATGAGATTGCAAGATTTTATTGAAGTGGATTTAATTATTCTCCAACATGGAGAAAATTATTCTTCTGGCATTAAGATTATAGCACTGAAGTCATTGCCACAGATCCCCTGCAATACCGCCATCAACCACCAGTTGAAAACCCCTGCTTTAGTGTCATTTTTTTCCTGCGCTGTTGGGACAGCAACCACTGTGGATAAAGATATGTTGACATGCCTGTATGATAGTAAGATGGCATTAAAATCATCCTGTAACTGTCAGTATGATAGTAAAAGTACATGATGACTGTTTGGGTCATCGTCTGTTACCTGTGTTGCGGGAACTACATCATCATGACAGGCCAGGATTTTACTAAACAAATAGATGCAAATGCACATACATTTGCATCTATTCATAATTATAGAGGTTTAAATGCAATAATCCAACAAGGGACAATCCGGGGGTGAAGGTATCATCCCTGGTCAGCACTGGAACACGTTAAAAACACAAATGTTAACAATCAAGAACTACAGTAAATCCTGCCAACTATTCTGGCAGGCATATTTGTCATTAAGATGCGGCGTGATGAATGAAACCCAGACATCCAAAAAAAAACAAAAAACACAACAAGTTATCCTTTGATATGACAAAAATAGGTTGATGTATTAATGTCAACGTTTATATGTGTTGATATACGTTTCTTTGCGAATTTCCCTCGGGATGAATAAAGTATCTATCTAATCTAATCTAATCTAATCTAATTATTTTATTAGTTTTTGTCAATCAAGCAATGAAGATTTATATCAGTTATTGTCAGTTACAAAGTGAGTTCATTACAACCTCGAGGGGTTTCCACAGAACAGCAATGTCCTTTCAACACAACGATGTTGACACTGCAGTGTAAATCATTAAATAGCTGCGGGGGGAATCATTATCTCATCTTTGCAATAACAGATGTCCATTGTCCTGATTTGACACTGCGCTCACTCCTTGCCTTTGCTGGTGCATGCCGGTCTGTGTTCACGTCACATCAAAAAAATAAACAAATCACAATTTTGTAGCTTCATCTTGGATAGTTTTCTATTTACATTTTACTCTAAAATGAATAACAACTGTGTTACAGTGAAATTGTGGCTGTTCGTGTATTGTAATGTTGATTTTTCGTTCTACGTAGTCGGTTATACTGCTGCATTATTTTGATGCAATGCAACAATTTGTGCCAAAGAACGAGATATATCGTAAGTCCCAAAAAGTTCTCAAAAAAAGTTAAAACATTTTAGTCAATAAATATGTGTCATGTTTTATGCTGGGTATCATTGGAAAATGTCATGCTGTGTGAGGTTTGGGCCAAAAGTATGCATGAACCGGAGTGAACTTGAACACATGCAGTTGGGCAAGAGACACAATTTTATATACATCATTTGTCAAGGCGTCATAAATCTCAAAAGGTTGTAAATAATGCAGCGGGTGTAATTGTTGCTCGTCCTGAGAACATAACACGAACACGTGCAAGCAGACACTGTGTAAGAAATAAGAATATACACACACTCACGCCGTGAAAGGAAACCTCACACTTGCAAGCTTTCACTACGCGAGTTATACGAGGAGTCAGTACAGCAGCAGAGTCTGCCGAAAGCAGGAAGAGGAGAGGATGGGAGGTGTCCCAGGAGATCGCTGCCCGGAGGAGGCACGATTAGGAGGTGAAGCAGTCAAATGCTCACACCAAATGTGCTGGCACGTCATGATAACCCCGGGCTGTTCTGGGGTAAGAGGACTGACAGGCAGACCCTCCTTATGGCTGACTTCAGCTGGATTATTTATCATCTCCTATAGCCCGGCCTGTGACGGGCTCTCTACCCTCCTTCACTCATTTGGAGCCTGCACACATGCACAAGCCTGCGCGCTGACACACAGTCGTGGTAAAACATGCAAGAGGAGCCACCTAAAAAAGCTTTTTTTTTTTTTTTTTTTTTCCCAGCATGTTGCTGAGCTGCTGCTTCACTTTTACTGCATACCTTATGGAAAAATGTAGCTTTAGTAGGAGGCAACACAAAATAGCATTTGGCTAAGAGAAAAAAAAGATAATAAACTTGCAATGTAATTACTTTGTGATTTTTGTATTCATTGATAAATGAAAAAAGGGGCTGTTTGAGTTATGGAAGATAATTGTGAAAGCTCTTTACAAGATAAGATCCTTTAATGTGAACACAGCCTCGTTACTGTAAAGGAGACATGGAGGTGTCAGTGGGTCTTGTTGAAAGTTGTTGTCGCTTTAGAATTAAGAATCACGCCAATGGACAAGGGGAGACATTTAGAATAGAATAGAATAAAACAGAAAAGATCTTTATTGTCCAGCCAGCGCTGTAAATATGCCTTTGGTCCCACATAAACCATATAACATAGAACTTGGCAAACAAAATATAATGTATGGATGGACGTTAAAAACACTTAAGGCCTGCATGCGTGTGTGTATGAGAGAGAGGTCTAATCAAAACACCGTCTCCTCACTTGTCCTTTCAAATAAATATGCATGTACGTGCACATGTATGCTCGGTGTGCTGCCAATAGACTCCTGAGAAATGGAAGAAGCACCTGGTTGCCTGCGGTGGTTATCTTTAATTTCATTCAGCTGCAAGTGTCAGCTGACAAAACGGCCGTCACTATGAGAACACCTTGGGTGTTATGCTGCTGCTGAATGGCTCCTTTGTTTTTGCATTCTTCTGTTGTGTGAACACTGTTCACGTTTCCTTGGCTGATAATTACTGAGGCAACTTTGGCTTTTTTTTTTTTTTTTGCTGTCTCACACAAATGCCTGCTGGGCCTGTTACCTCACTGTGTCTGTCTGTCTGTGTGTGTGTGTGTGTGTGTGTGTGTGTGTGTGTGTGTGTGTGAGTGAGAGTATGTTTGTGTAGACCTTGACTATAATCATACCTGACACCCACTTTAGTACCTTTCAAGCACAAAGAGGCAATGATCTGCCAAAGTTTTTGACTCGGGAGAAGAGAAACAATAGTCTTGGCACGAGTAGACAGGAGAAGGGTTTTGTTTTCCCAGAGATAATTTGAAGCAGGTCAAAAATGAGAGCATCATAATATGATTGCCAGGTGAATTGAATGAGGCCCATGGGCCAGGGGGGCCCTCTTTGTTTTTCCAGCAGCGGTGGCTGGGAGCATTTGATGGATCTTAATTGAACACATATTTATTGTGCTAGCTTCAGCTGGAGTGTGACGGCTATGATGATGCCTCAATTAGAACCATTAACAGGATGATTGTGCTTGCCTTTCTGGAAAGAGTTGTTTAGAGACAGCGGTTTTTTTGGGGGGTTTTTTTTCCTGCCACTGTGAGACTGCTTTTACAGCATCGGGCACAAAGCAGCAATCTGGGAAAATTGCCCTTTGCTTTTATGAAAAGGATGATGGAGGTTTGATTCGTCAGCTGTTAGGGGGGGAAAAAAAAAAAAAAACACAATGCAGCAGCAGTCCTTTAAGCCCGCGGAGGGAAAATACCGGAGTGTGTGAAACGGCCCTTTGAGGTGACTGTCTACGGCCCAGTGATTGAACACAAAGTTATATTCACTCCTGTCTTCAGGGTAGAATGTGAGCAGGCGTGCTAGAGTGTCAGAGCCAGTGGAAAATGTATAGCTTGTTTAAGGCTTAGGAGAGTGTTTTGACCAGTGAGGCCTGTGTAGCAGCTGATAGGTTTGAGTGTGTCTAACCCTGTGATCTGTGTGCTAACACCGGCCCACTGGGGTGAGATCAGTTCCTCAACTCTCTGCCTTTGTCTTCTGTGAAGGGGGGCTTACCCAAGGACCCCCTGTTTACTCTGGCCTGTACAATGGCCAAGTCTAAACTCCCTTTGTAGGGTGGATTTAGGCTAGATTTACTTCAATTTGATCTGGTATGGCCCCTTTTCATCAGCCTGGAGGTCTAATGCCCTTAACTGGCTTAACCTGGCTCCCCTGTGAGCCTCGGGCCCTCATGAACCGCAGTCTCCCTCCTCTTTATCCCTCCTCTCTCTGACTCATCATCGAGTCCCTTGAGAATTCAACTTCACTCGAGTTTGACTGTGGCAAAGCATGCTGGGACATGGTTGTTGACACCTGAAACCTGTGTTTAACATGTCAAAAGCATGCAAGGAATCAGCATGAGTACGTCAGCGTGAAACAGATCTGGAGTCTAAACAATGTGTCATCAACTGGATGTCTGACAGTTAAAAGGTAGATGTGACGATGATGCTGTATGGACTTGCCCTCGTAGCGCTTGGATGCGGAGACTCGGAATGATAAATGCTCTTTTTGTGGGAAAAGAGAAATATTCCCGAAAGTGTTTCGAGTTTAATATCCTCTGATGTGGGTTTGCTCATGAATAAAGATGAGTAGATGCAACTTCAGTGTCTTTCCGACCGTTGGACAGCAGCAGCAGCCAACGGTCCAACAGGGAGCGCTGCTGTTCCAAACACAAATTTAAAAAAAAAATGTCAGAAAACAGGCTCTCATTATGGAAACTTCTATCACAGTCCGCTCATTCCGCATTGTTACGTCGGCACAAGGTGAAGGTATCTGCGAATGAACCAATTACGGCCAAGATCGAGTTCGCTTTGGGCAGCTCTGGAAATATGCCGAGGTGGAAATATGCCGAGGGCTTCTGAGGATTTTTCCCACACTTAATTACGTTTCTGGCCTTGCTTTCATCCGTCACAAGCCTCCAATGGGAAACGGCGTACTCTCCTAGCGAGGAGAGTGCTGTCCCACCCCGAGAAGGCTACTCTTTGAAAAAAATCTTGTTTTTTTGGGTTTTTTTTAAGATACTACTGGAAAGTGATAAAAGTGTTTATTTTACCGAACCCTTTATCACAGATGCCAGGCAGAAACATGAACTCTTTCTGTGGAGATAATGCAGTGACATTCCCTTTCCTCGCTCGTGTGTCGTTTCAGTTTGTAATAATCTGGACGGACCTTCCTCTTGGAACATGTACAACTCCCTCTTGGCCTGAACTGGACTTCCTGTCTGACAAATCAAGTGTTACACATGGGGAAGAAGCCCCGCACAAGGATATTGTCAATACGTCGTCATGCTCTTTATTCCTCCTTCTTTGACACAGTCAGAGGGATGCTAACTGCAAAATGGTCTCCCATTGTTGCTATGGGCAATTTAAACCCTGCCTCCCAAATTCTGTATTCATGAGAGGAAAAAATATTCTTTTCAAAAAGTTGTTTTGAATTGCAAATTCTCCCAAATCAGCACCTAGCAGAGCACGGTGGAGTCGAGTAAATGTAGGGACAGTATGGCGCTTATCCCCTACCCCTGTAAGCTTCCCCGCACTGACACACTGTACTGTGACATACGTGCCCAAATTGTCATGGCGTAATTATGTAACCTAGACCATCCAGATTATTCAAATACCCCCTGAAAGTGTCATCTTCAGTGCCAGTGAGGCTCTTGAGACCTGTCACCTTCTGAATTCAAAATGGTTACATTTTGAGGATGGGTCTTTCTCCCTCGCTCGCTCTCATTTCCCTTCCCCTTTCTCCTCTCTCTCTCTCTCTCTCTCTCTCTCTCTCTCCCTCTCTCTCTCCCCTCGAGCTTGGCCTAATCCAGAGGCACGGCGTCACCACAGCATCAGTGTTACCTTTGATGGGCCCGGATTAAAGCGTATCTCCATTCCTTTGGTGGATTTCAAACGCCGCCTGAACAATGATGCCAGCCAGGGGCGAGTTAATGAGGCCTGCAGTGGACTGGCAACGTGTGACTTTAAAACCTGATTAGAGGCACAGATATTATCGCTGCACCTCCTTCCTCCTTTTGCTCTCGCTCTCTCGGTGCGCGCGTCGCTCTCTTTTGCATCTCTCTTCGTCAGTTCTCTCTCTGTCCTCCTTTCAATTTTCCAAGTCATCTCATTTTTTTTTTTTTTTTTTAAGCTGTGCTCCTCTTTCTCTCCCATCGCTCCCATCTCTCCCTTTTTCCTCTTTACTCCTGCTCCCCTGTGAGTGAGGCCTGACTTAATTAGTGGGCTGGAGTGTGAATGTGCCTTTCACAGGGTGTTAATGAAAAGCTTTGCACAC
>OMNV01001910.1:4655-47416 GCA_900303265.1 Brotula barbata
AAAAAAAAAAAAAAAAAAAAAAAGAAAAAAAAAAAAAAAAAAAAAATCAGTGAGAGCCGAGTCTTTTAGTTTCTGCAAGAATGAACAAGCAAGCATCCTTTATCTGGAACAGATCATGATGTCATATCAGCTGGGGGGGTTTGGGTCAGCAATGGAAAGACTTAAATGAAACACTGCCAAGTTATACCTTTCTACGTTCAACTCAGGAATTTTCATTCCTGGCGAACATTCCACAGCTACAGCACACAAAGACAAAGCTTGATTAAATGATGACCGTATATAAAGTCACTCTCGCATCCTTCATTCAGAACTAAACAGCGGTGACGTCAACAAAATGACTGCAGCCACCAATCTTTGCCTCGTTCATCATAAGGTTAGTCGGCCCAGGAGAGAGCACGACTGAGATTGAATTGCCTGCATATGAAAGTCAATCTCATCTACTGTGTTAAACCCGCGATTCACTGGGGCCTTATGCCTCCCACAGTTATACATGAGGGAAATCCTGGGATAGATTGAGCACTTCAGATGCTTCAAGAGAAATGGTTCTGGCACGCAACAACCTCAGTGACTAGAAGCACAAATGAAGCTCATCCATATACACAGATTAAAGTCACATAAATTATGTTGAAATCCACAAAATCAATATTCTATTTATCTGATCTTTGGCTTCAAACTTCTGTCTGAACTGTCTGAATGTTACTTCTGAATGCTGCAGATAAATAACGTCAAACCACTGTAGTGAAGCACATTCAAAGCACAATGTCAGTTAATGACTGCATGGAAATATTAGTGTGCATCTTCACCCACTGAAGCCACAGGCACGATGTGAACTTTCCCCTTGTGTCATGGGACTAGCCGCTTTAAGGTGACATTTACAAAGCACACACAATCCTCCTCCCACATCAATAAGGTAGACAAACCTGGCCAAATAACTGGTTTTACACTGACAGAGACTAAACTGATTCAATGAGAAGCAGCACTGATGAGAAACACCAACAGATGTCTGATGAATCTTAATTATATGATTCAATTATTCACATAAATATGTATTTTCTAGATTGTCTTCCGTAAGATCAGTGACGTGAAACGAGAGGAAGAAGAGCGCCGGAGGCGTAAAAATGAAGCGCCCCTCAACTTGCCACCAGACCACCCGGTGCGAAAGCTCTTCCAACGTTTCAGACAGCAAAAGGAAGCTCGCATGGCGACAGGAAAGTCCGACCTGGATGAACCTGACATCGAGAAAGGCCCCGTGTATGTCAGCTCTCCCCCGGCTAAAACAACCTTTACCACCACCAGCATTGTTACGGTAACAGAAAGCCCCGCATCACCTTCATCGCCAACACCTTCATCTTCATCACCCACCAACTCTGTCCCCTTGGACAAGGCCAAGCTCCAGGTACCCGTTACTTCTCCCACTTCCTGTCACCCAGCTGAGCCTGTCAAAGTCAAAGGCTGGGGTCGCTTCAAAGAGTCCATGGCCAAAGCCGACAACTGGAACAAAGTGTCCAAGGCCGAATCCATGGAGACTTTGCCTGAACGGACCAAGGCGCACGGATCACAGGTCTCCCTGAAGAAGACAGACTCCTGTGACAGTGGTATCACCAAAAGTGATCTGCGCTTAGACAAGGTCGGCGAATTCCGCATGACCCCCCAGGACCGCAGTCCCGTCCAGCCAGAGACCAGACACACATTCTACCCCATCCCAGAGCAAACGCTTCAGGCTTCACTCCAGGAGCTCAAGCTGGAGCTGAAGGACGACTTCAAGAACCTGAGTGTTCGCCTCTCTGACCTGGAGGCGCAACTAGCAGAAGCACTTCAGCTCCTCAAATCCAGGAGATCAGCTGCAGGCTCTCCGCAGCCTCTCTTTGACATTTCTAGACCTGCTTCGCCTGAATTAGACAAAGAGGACATCTTCTCTTAAGAATGATGAGGGGATTGGAATCATCAGGCAACCAGCAGGAATCCAGTTAATTACTTGGAATGCTGAGGCTGCAGTGGACACAGCGTGGTCTGTAAGGAGTCACTGCCCCTTACCACAGGTGTGCATACCTGTTGGCTAACAAGGGAACCCGTGCAGAGGTGAGGAGAAGATCCCGATATGCTGTAGCCCAAATTCTGGTGGTCAACAGTAATAATGATCATCACTGAGGTTACACAAAACTTGACGGCTCTACTATGTTTGTATATACGTTTATTTTTCCATAGCACTCAGATGGAAAAATAGATGGTTCGTTTAAGATGGAATAAGACACGGTTGTATAATATACCAGTGGAATCTCAGCCTGTACTTGATAGCTACAATGGAAACCGCATGAGTCACTGGTTTGTTACTGAATCATTTGTATAGGATTTCTTGCATGTCACATAAACTTCAAACGCAGATGTTCGATATTTGATTGATGCCACACGCAAATCCATTTGCATTATTTTACACTGACAGAGATAAAGGGCATTGTTTGTAGACGTTGAAACACTATCCAGGGTAATTTCCCACAGGAACGAATGAACTTTCCATGAGATCAACGTCCAGGATTATGAATTACGCAGCCACCATCTCTGGCCGAGCAACGTTAAAGTTCATTCAGCAGAGTGTGCAATTGCCATGAATCTTTGGTAGATGTGCGTAATGAATAGTGGATTGCGAAGCTAAAGAGTGGCAGTAGGGTGCAAGTTATCCATCCTCCCTGCTATCTATCTATTATTTATTATTCTCACATATAAACAGCAGTATACATAAGTTCTTCTGTGAAGGAAACGCAAATTGGGGATGCAGATCTTATATGGATGTATCCCATCAGCAGCGTAAAGGCTGCCCTTGTGGATATGATAATGATAAAAAAAGTTCGAGTAGTTTGTCAAATCCAGATTGAAACAAAAATCTATAGTTCACAGACTCTAACAATGTGTCACTTGATTTGACACCATTTGAGTTCACTATCTTGTCCATATATACAAATATCGAACACTTTGGCTGTCAAGATGATCTGCATTTTACACCTCTTGCATTTGCATGCATTTAAGTGTGTCTATTAAGACTCAGCAATGACACTAATGTCCCCTAAATAGTCATATATAAACTACAAAAATCACTATTAACTAACTAGAGTGCATCACTTTCTTTAGAGTGCATAGTCTGCCAGTGACTAACAGTTCTCCAATTACAACTAAATTATGACACCTATCAGCCATGCTGCTTAACAGTATATAGGCCCTGATCCATCACTGAGACAAGCCAAAAAACTTTGGATCGTACCATGTCCTCTTGCAAAGGAAATGTAATAGTTTTCTTTTTTCTTTTTTTAAAGATTGTGCCATCCACATTTTCTTATATTGAACTGTATTTTCAAATTTACTTGAGGTCATTTACAGAGCAACAATTTTCAAAATAAAATTCAAGAGATAGGTTAAGATTATATTTTTCAGATTCTCCGTATTAAATCTTAATAAATACTGACACTACTATTTTTATCCAAATGGTCAAGTTAATATTGCTATTATTATTCTAAGGGAAGAACTCATAATCGGTATTGCACTTTGAATTCCCTTACTTAAACAGATAATTATACTTGACAATTTAAGATAAATAAGTGGAACATACTGTTCATGTGAAAGAGTAGAGGACAGATGTTTGGCTCGTAATGAGGTCAAGAGGAAGACACATTATTTATTCCATAACCCCAATAAGTGCATTTTGAATGAGAATGTATGTCAGTATTTAAACATAGCCAGCTTCAGAGACAGTCAAGCAGAGTAAAGCCATGCATTGTAGCATTGCTTGTCAGTAATTATGCATGCGTAACTAAAATAAAATACAAAAGATCACAATAAATTATTTAGGAGAACGAAATAAAAAACGAATGTATTTGATTTATATGAAAAATTACATATATACACATTCTGGCCTGCTTTAGTTCTGTGGATTCAGTAATAATGCAGTTTTATTAACACTAGTCAAAAGTAGAATTTCTAAAAATAAGAACTAGAGGCACTCTGCAGCAGAGCAGATTTCACAAGAGTTACAGCACTGGCAGGAACTTTACTCTTCTACTTTAATGTGCTACAGTAGAAATATAGTTTTTTATTATTATTATAATTATTTGATGTCCCTCCTTTTCTCTTACTGTGAGGAGAAAGTATTTCTGACTTTACTCCACTTTCTGCCGCCATATTTCCATTCAAACTGTAGCTCTGAGAATAATTGAGTGTGTCATCACACAAGTGAGAACTTATTTGGGTTAACGCCTACGTGGATTTTAATGATTCTGTTTTCATAAAACATTTCATACAGGAAAGGAACTTAAATCGTCTTGCCATCAGAGAGTATTACAAAGCTGCCCAGACTTCTGTACAGTGCATCGAAGCAAAAGGTTCAGAAATCATACGAAGGAAAACAGGTTGGAGCCAAAGAATTTAGTCAGTCTAGGTAATAAGGATAACTTCACTAAGGTGTAATTATATTTAAACATACTGCTGGAAGAAGAAGAGAAAACTGTGCAAAAATGTTTAAAAATGCCAGATAAGAGAAGGCCAAATATCTCCAGAATACTAAACTGTACACCAAAAAAATGTCTCTAATTTGGGTGAAAATGAGCAGTGTTTTATTATTCCGTGAAACATGTATATCCACTTTTTAAGTTGTATAACGACAACATTTGCATAATCGTTTGAAAGCATCAGTTTATTTGTTGCAGAAATGCAATCATAAAGCTTTAAACGAGGGGCCTGGATTGTTTGTCATTCTCACCCCTCTATTCTACTTCAAGGATCATTTTGGAATTTTATTTATGTTTTTGTAATTGCTAGATTGTGGAAATGGCTTTACCTCGGACTGAGGCTTCTTCATGTTAGTCCCAACACAAAGCAGTTATCACTCATGACACAGTTTCACAAAGCATCCTGGTATTATTTGCTGAATCTCTGCTGTCATCATGTAGTTATATTTACATTTTGGGCTTGGAGTTGTTTAAATTAAGCTTCCTAGTGTGCATTTAAAAATATCTCAGAGAGATGTAACCTAGATGTGAAGAAATTTTCCATATTAAATCCTTCAAAGGTAAATAGAGGGTACCTAGTCTACAGCGTGTGGATTTCTACCAGCAAAACAATCAAATGATGCTAAAATTGATTGCAAGTCAGTGCACTCTAAAGATTTTTGAAAGCACCATGTAGTACAGTGATGTATCCGCTACTAATTGTGAATGACTTTTACGATTACTACCATCACTCTTAATACCAGTCACGTCATTACCTTCATTTGCTGAAAAGCATGCAACACTGTGCCTTTGGAAAACTGACCCACGCTCCTCATCACATCCTGCAATGAAAAATACAAAGTCACTCTGAATTACTGGAACACAGCCGCATGAGCAGAGACATAGAACCTATTTTTGTGGTCAGCTTGAGAAAGCTGCCTGGTAATAAAACACTATATATGCACAAATGAAATTGCAATGTTTTGATCCTGCTGAAAGAGTAAAGATTAGATATGGTGTTTGGTCATTTGTGTAATGTGCACATGCCTTGATATTCATAAATGTCATGTGATCGGAAATGTCGCTATTGCAAGCACAACGGGAACTCTTTGTTAAGAACTATGACATACCGTATGATTCATAATAAATATTTTATACATACCGCTCTGTTTGTTCACCTTTGGAACCATAAGCTTCCACTCTAACCTGTCGACTTTGTTTGTTTGGCTCTTCTCTCACAGATGTGAGTATTTTTCCTTTTAAGAAATCCCAAGGGTAACTCAGCAGACATAATCTCCTGCTGATCTTCTTACTTCAGATAAACCTCAGTGTTTTGGGCTCATTTAAGAGGATTCCTCACCGACCCTTCACACTGATCCTACTTAGTGCCACAGAAGTGATCATCCCATAGAACAGAAATTAGCTAATGGAAAGAACACACAGTAGATTACACTGTTGTTGTAGTCATTATTCATGCTGACAATATAGCAGTGAAGATTCTCAGTCATCCAGGTCATTGTTGTTGGAACTGGACATCATTGGAGATGCATGAAGACGTTTCACCTCTCATCCAAGTTCAGTTCTTGAAAAGCTATAACTTAGTAATAGCAATAATCACGTTTCATTGCTTGAATGAATTATTTCGATTTTATTTCATGTTCACATTAGTAAGAAGGTGCTCTCCAGTGTATTAAAAAAAGAATTCACTTGCAATCGAAACTCTATATTGCTTTTCTGCAAAGCATCTACTCATATTAATGTCATTCGACTTTTTTTCCCCAAATTACATCTGTGGTGAAAAATAATGACATAAATTTGGTCTTTGCTGGTCTATTGAGTGCTGTCACCCCATTGTTTACGTGTGAATACGCCGACTGTCTCTGTGGCTGGTCCAAAGGATGCCAGCGACTATGAAATTAGCATTTACACAGCTTTTTGCACCACTGAGCAATAACTTAACAGAACCATAAAACTTGTTCTGTTGAGGAAATGCCATAATTCATTGTAGTCTACTGTCAAGAAAACACTATTTTACACAGCCATGGCTAGGGTGTTTTTTCCAGTGAACTCTATCCTGAATCTACAGCACACACAACCGTTGTGTTGGAGCAGATGTGGACAAAAATCTTCCGCAAGACACTGAAAATGCCAACCTTAGCGTGTGTAAAACTTGCTCACAGTTTTGCCTGTTCTGCAGGTTTTGGAGAGTGGCTGGCTCAGCAGCCAGTTCTGAAGGTGTTCAGCAGGTGTTCAGATCAGCAGAGCTGCTGGCTATGAGCCACAGATACTGGCTAGTAAAACAGATTTCTTTGTTGTCCAGTAGCAGGGATTGGCACGCCATTGTAAAGTCAAGGTGACTCATGCAGGGTGGGAGGTCCACTCGAGTCCAACCTGGGCAAAGCAGTACAGGAATGCCAAAAAAGGTGGACCTATGGTACACCAACCTGCAAAAAAATGAATATACTCAACATATTTGTTTTGTCAGTGAGAGGGAATCCAAATCTGGCTTACTTTTTGCCCCTATCACATTAGTCTGCTTATTGTTTGTATGTGAATGAAGTGAGAGTGTTCTTATGCAGAGGACTGATGAAGTCAGCGCTGAATTTTTACTCAACTAAGAGGCGTATCTGATTCTGCCTTGTTTAGCTCAGCTGACTATTATGATTTACATACTTTGATGAGAACTACAGTAGCTGATTACTTCACTGAGTAACAGTCCCAGTGCTGTACTGTATCCATGTCCAGCCTATTAAATTTTTCTATTTATAGCTCCTTCTCAGAGGGTCTCGTAGGTAAGAACAGCTGCCTGCACCTCCTCTCAAACTGGCTTCAATCCAGATTATCTCAGTAACATGCACCTGCACCCACAATGCTTTTCAATGACCCATTCTTTTCCATTCTCTAAATCTAATTCACATATATGCAAGGCTGCTTTATGCACAGCTGTACACTGACCAGCTGCCTGTCTGCAAATGGTGAGGTGGACTACGGCTTACAAATGACAGTTTTAGATGTACTGAGATAAAGTGACCTGTTGGTAGTATGCAGTAAGATCATCTTATATTGGGTTTTGGGCTGGTTTTAGTTCCCAAATCCAAATTAAAATTAAAATGTCATTTTATAACTGCTTCTCGTCCATTATTAATGAATGCAATTACATTATTGAAACAAAACTTGTGGGACAGTGAGTACTTGTAAGTCAAACTTTGAAATACAGATTCCTGAAATGTAACTTTGGTAAGTCATTTGAAACCTGTTAGTCCTGGGCCCTGCAGGAACATTCCTTGCCGTCATGCCAAGCCAAGACGTCCAAGTGTTTTTGTCTTTACAGCCATGTAAATTTCATTAACGCCCACAGTGTGAAATATTCTAAAAGAAGCACACACCACTGGGCAAACCTGAGCAACTTCACTTCAATTCAGGAAGTCAAACAACTAGATTTTTCATGCTTATCATTACCAATTAAACTACAGCCCATTGTAATTAAACCATCAATTACATACAGAATATATTAATTGCTGGGCTTTTTCCTAAATTTAACAGCATATGGCCCATGGGGTTGAAGAATGAAAGCTAATGTGATGTTGAATTGTAAATGGGCTTCATTTCTACAGCGCTTTTCCAGTCTGGATACCACTCAAAGAACTTTATAATGTTTTACTTCACACATTCACACACTGGCAGCCAAGGTAACCATGCAAGACCCAATTGCTTGTCAGGAGCAATTTTGATGTGAGTATGTTGTTCAGAGACCTTCCACATAGACGCAGGGGATCAAACTGGCAACCCACCGATTACTCGGCGATCGCAATACCCCCCTAAGCCACACCACCCCAACCACGCCCAGCGTGTCCCTACATATCTAGAATAAAGAGACTGTTAAGGGAAATTAAAAGATAGCATAGCTTAGAAAATTAAGGGATTTAATGAATTTTGTTGTACTTTATTTTACTCCTACTCAAACCTACTTGATAATTAATAGGTTAATAATATGACAAGATCCATTAAACTCATCAAAAGGTTTACCTTAAAGTGTGCTCAATATTTACATTTCGAGGTTAAATACTGTTTCAGCCTTTGAGATATTGAATGTGATTTTGGTCTTTACAAATTACTTGAATTGGACGCTGATGACAAACAGAGGAATGAAAACTGGAATGTCATACTCAAGTACAGTTACTCCTAATTGACTAACTCTTGTACTTTATTTTTATTACAATCAAACCACTCTACACACATTGTGAGCAGAAGTTAATCTTTAAAATGTGTAGGTCAGAGAGCGATTAAGCATTTGTTCACAGCACTAAAGATCATAGACTATCACTAGATCACTAAACTAATATAAAAGCATCAATTTGATGTTAATGAAGCAAACCACACATGTCCCTGGGTGGGTTATTATGCAGATATACGGGTAAGTTTTAGGTGCAGATGTTGGCTCCACTATTTATCAATTTTAAAGCACAAAATCTCAACTGCTCAGTAAAGGCAATTAAATTAAATGCTGTGGTTGTCTGTCTAATGACCCATTTCACTGCTTAAACAAGTGTCAGACTAACAGTAGGTATGGTAATGGTAGTGCATTTTTTTCCTTTTGTATTTTTAGTCTGTCCAAAGTTTGAATGGCGTCTGAATAAATGAGTATGAAACTGCGCGAAGCTCCTCCTTAAAAGCAAACCTGAGCTTCTCGCTTCAGCTTCTGCTTATATTGTCAATAATTCAACACAGAAAATGGTATCTAATTTTTTTTTAGCTTTCTTTTAACTTATTTAAGTCTACTCTCCAGCGCATGAAAGGAGGAGCATGTTTGGGGAAGAATGGAGCAAAAGCTTCATGCACCATTTCCTGAGAATCAGTCAGGCTTTCACAATTTTTAGTGTCATAATCAAATTTTAACAGGCGACTGGAACATAAACTTTTCAGGCTGGTTAGGCTGGAGACAGATAGGAGAGGACATGGGAGAAGACGGCAATTTCGCAGAAATGATCAGCCCAGAAACAGAAATGCATTAAAATCAAAAGACACATTGTCTTTGCTCATAAATATTACCAAATTATTTATAGTTCCCTTTCTTCTTTCTAACACATAAAAGGCAGGGTCATGTTCTTCTTTCTTATGCATCGAAAAACAACAGCTGATTTGCAAAACTATCTTGGCGATTTAAATGGGAGAGCTGCTGCTGGAGGCAGGCGAAAAGCTGCCATCTTGTTTTAGGCACCAAATGAGCCAGATGAAGACACTGGGAGCAATGACATGACCATGCAGCAGATGTCTCCTTATTTGGGACAATTTCCCCTGTGCAAATGCAAAGCGTTAAACCACAGCTAAATATACACAGCCACTAAGCTGCAAGCCAAAGTGTTGGTGTAGCTCTCAGACTCCCAAGTCTCTTTAATTATTTTACTTTACAGTCACCATCTCTGTACTTTTAAGCACGGCCAGGCAACTTTCACAACAAGTTGGTTTTCATCCAAATCTTGGTGGTGGAATGTTAACAAAGAATGATGAAATGATTTTGATGGAACTTGATGGAATGCTACAGAGAGGAAGACATTTTGGTGCTGGTCTGTATTCAGAGAATTTTGAAAAATAATTTCTTACCACTAGGGAGATAGTTTGGTCAATTTCTTCAAAAGTAACACACTAATCGAAAGGGAAAAAAATAATGTACAGTATATTTATCACATAGGATGAGGATATATAGGTGTTATGATGACCTATAATTAGTATGATTTTTCTTCTTTTTATGTCATTATGTTATTTGAACAAGTCTAAATCTGTCTGGGCTTGTTTGGTCTTGATGAGGGTACGCACTTTAATGAGAGAGGAGGTTGATCCTACAATAACAATGAAAAACATCACCAGTAAAGTAAAGTAGTAGACTGTGATTGATGTTTAGGTTACATACAAACAAAACTAAAAAACGATCCTGCTGCTGTATTCAAATCCTATCCGGTGAGAGCTGAAAAAGGCAATTTACCTTGAACAAAGACACGCTTCCAGAAGATTCTGCCAACATGTATCCCCCCAAGGAACACCAGATTAGACAGGATGAGCATGGCAGTGGAGAAAGCAGAGAGTAGGGCAATGCAGCGCCTCTTCATGGGCGCAGAGAAATTCTGCTCCTGGGAAATCAGTAACATTAAGTACAAATCATCAATCTGAGAAACAAAGCAAACCAAAGTACCTGGAACTACTGGCATGGTGTCACCATAAACTAGGAAGATTATAAAAGACGCCATCAGACTTGACGATTATTTAGATAACATGAATATATTGGAGAACAGTGAAGCTTTTCTTACAACAATGGAGTGAATGAAGGATGAGGCAAAGAGTGTTTTGAGTCCATTTTCCACCAAAACTCCAGCCCAGTTCATCAGGGCCCAGTATTGTAAGTAGTCATGGCCACCATGCCAGAGGCAAACAAATCCAAATGCCAGGCCAGTGGAGATTATTTTGTAAAAAGGCCCATGACGTGAGCCGCCCAGTGGTACATAGATGTATCTGAAACATGAGTACAGGAACAAAAGCAAATAATAATCAATAATTGGAGATAACATATCTTTTTCACAAACAAGCTTCAAATAGTGAAGATGTAAAACGCACCAATGAATTACAAGTAGCACCTGTCATGCAAATGATCATGCCATTGTCATCTAATTGAAAACAAATAAATGTGGTTCTGATGTCCTGGACAAAACAGAGGCACAGCAGAGGCAGTACCAAAATATTATCAATGCTGAAACTAGGTTAAGTGGTTTCCTGTACCTAAGCCACTTCTCATAAATCACACTGTCCTCACATCGGTCGGCTTTGTCCTCTTGACGTGGGTTGGTAATGTCTGATTACGGTAACAGTAATTTGATATTGTATTAAAGGGCAAATATCAAGCATTTATCTCATGCATGCATTTCCCATTGTTTTACATGAGATACATCAGATATGTTCACGATCAATGCCCATAAACATACATTTACACATACATATAAAATACCTCCAATACAAATGACTGCATGTAAGTGAAAGAAAAAATGAGTACCATCTGTGTCTGATGTACCAACAGTGTCTACATCACTCCAACACACTTACAAGCAAACATCAGGTCTGGTCTAGTGTTGCTGAGCTGGGAACTAATTATCTCAGTCACCCTGTGGCTAATCAATGTTCCTGAAAGATGAGCCAGCATTTTCGGAGGCTTAAATAGAGTGGCCAGCTTGGCCATATTGAAGGGTAAATGTAGATGCAAAGACAGATGGAGAGGTAATGCTAGTAGACTGAAAGAACAATGTACACACTATCCAATACACGTTCGGCATCTAGCTATCTATCGAAAAGTAAGATGAATATAAAAACGATGTTAATCAAGAGTGCATTATGTAACACCTGATCACTACCAGCAGTAGCAACGAGAATAAAAGCTAATGGAAATGACTATGTTCTTAGTTGCTAAAGAATCAAGGCAAAATTTTGATCCTCATCCCACTTCTTTATTTATGTATTCATATAATTGCAGGATTTAGGTTCAAAACATGTGCTGTCCTTCAAATAAATGGCAGCGGCCACTCAACCAAGCAACCAGTAAGAGCTCTTTTGTTGACTGCTTCAGTGAATAACAGTGAACATGAGACACAGCGACACAAAAGTGGACAAACGTAATGGAATGGCAAAGGATGAGCCACTTAGCTGCCCAGAGAGACGGGGCATCAGCAGTGAGTCATGTGGAGCACATCATTTAACACCTACGCACTAATCTAGCACACTTCAGACCATTTCAGCAGAATTTCAGAACTGCATTAAAACCTCTTTAATAGCACTTTCCCAAGAAAAAACATTGGTGCATTGTGTCATGGGTATCGTTTTGCATCAGCAGTGCGATAATTGCAAGCGATGCCATTAAGCGTGAGAAAACAATCTCCAACGGACATGGACTAAAAAGGAATGCTTCAATTGCAATTTAGATTTTGGTTCTCTGTTATGAGAAATACTATACTTCATTTAGAATTTATTGTATCTGACATCTGAAAAGCAGATTTATACATACACAACATGCTGTCAACACAAACCGCAATCAACAAACAGCAAGAACTGGAAACGCTAAATATCATTGCATTCCCTGTCAACTGTGCAACAGTGTTTTGCCTTAACGTAGCAACCTCCCTCTAGCATGCAAGCAAGACACTCCCAATAGGCTACATTCAGCCAAGTGTGCATCATTAAATGCAGACAAACTAATAACGTAGGCTCTCCTAAGCACAGCTGAGCAAGTGTGTAATGGTGCCATTGCATATGCACATATTGAACAAGGAGGCATTTCTCCAGGGCTGGAAACAGTAAAAGAACAGTAGAATGATTCACCGGTAATATGCAACCTCATAACCATGAAAACCCTCACATGCGAATGCGGCACTCTTGTTCATTATAATGAAACACGTGGGCAAGCAGTTAGAGAGTGGCACTGTTTAGGGTCATTCAAATGAAAAGTTCAATGCACTGCAGGAAATGAGCATTTTAAGTGTCCATTAAATTACAGCATTGATTCAACACACACTATCCCAAATATCAGACACAAATTGCTGCTGAGATAGCACTGTGCTTGTAAAATTTTTGTGGCACAATCATTCAAATCAATTAATCAATAAGGTTAAATTACTGTTATTTAGAGGAAATCTACATTTTTAATAAGCACTGGGACCTCAACCTCTCATCAAGTGCCTCTTACCTGATGAGCCATCGATACAGCCCCTCATCAAAATGCCTAGAATGGAAGAAAATAAATGGAGTAAGGAATTTATGCAACAATGAAGCAACGAGTAAGAAACACCTGAGCACTAAACTTGCAGATGATATGAAGTATGGCATGTACAATATGCATGCATGTGTGTGGGTGTGTGTCTGTGCGTGTGTGTGTGTACACTGGCTCTGTTATTAAGAAGATTGCAGCGAGTTCTGTCACGCTGCCTATAAACCCGTGCCGTTTTGTCAATGTCTTCGGTGGACAGCTTTATGTATTCCATCAATGTTATCAACACTGGCCAGCTCAGCAGACACAAGCTGGATTGGAGTGCACCCGTGTCAGCACATTCATCCAGATAGGTTTACTGTTTCCACAGCTATACACCAAAACTTAATATCATCGGGATTAAAAGAGAGATTTTCTTTTTGATGAGTTAGATCTAACAATATTTTTGCAACGAGAAGCACAAACATGCAGAAGCCATTTGATCTGCTGAGACAGTCAACACTGGATAACTACAAATATCAAACGGCTCATATTTACACCGTGAAAACTGTATTTATTTGTCCGACTCCATTTGATCTGATTGTACGATGTTTGTCATTTCAGCTAAGCCACATATTGCACAATTTTGCAACATATGGACCAGCTCTCCCGTTATTTCTACAGCGGTGATAATGGGAGAACTGCATCTACAAAAGAACTTTAAATGTAAAAGGGGGTAAAAAATACCAATAAACCAAAGACACAGTGGTACAAAAATCAGCTTTACAATCACACAAATGTCCTGAAATTTCCTTCAAAGCAGTGAAGATGAGTGCATGTAGCTTTTTTATATTCAGAATCATGCTGATTAAAGTGCTCCGTCCCTCTGTAACAAGTACTGCAATATGTGTTCATCAACTTAAGCAATTGTGACCCCCTCAGCATAAACTGGGCATAGTCTGCCTCCGCTAGGTGATGCAAATTTTATGACTTTAATAAATGTACTATAAAATGTTTCTCGCAGTTTGTTTTAGTCCCAAAAACGCTTTTTTACCTTAGAGTTTTGTGCTCTAATACAGGCTCTACTGCAGTTAGACCCACCAGTGTTTAGTGTGTATGTGTGTGTGGGCGGGGGGGTGACATTAAGATACAAGGAGGAAATCTAAGCAGGTGAGTTTAATATTATTGTTCATCTTTTTAGGTTCATTTGGTGTTGAGTTCCTAGAATACAAACTGATCCCAGTCTACAAATGTGGGAAAACTTTTTGTCATCCGAGACATACTCCATGTAATTTTTTAAAATACTGCAGGGTAGAAAATTTTATGCCATTTCCAATTTTTCATTGTACAACAAATGTCAGTCATGACTGATTTACAACAAGCTGAATCATTCTGTCTTTAATAATTGTTGTCAGGTTGGCCACTAACCTTTGAGAAAGGCCTGAAAGGAAAAAGGATATATCTTGTAAATGCAGGAAAGGTCCCATTTTAACTTGAACCTGACAGAAGGATGCACTGTTCTTCACCTATTGTTCTGATTGCCAGTAATGACAGAAGATGAGACAAATTGCTATGCTCAGAGAATTTGATTGCCAAAGCACACTGCCAACTTGAAGCACTTGACATTAAATATACCTTTTCTTCAAGCGTATGTACTGTCGTCAGTGGCTGAAGCATTAAGCCATGCTGTGAGAGCAACACACTGTTTTCATGCAGCAAAACAACATATATTTACTGCAAAATGGGTATCTTCACAGTGTTGGTACTCTTGTATAAACTCACCTCCACATCCCTGTGAAACTATACATGATGCTGACACAACGAGGTAGCTTTGGGGGAACTAGTTTGTCCACTGTAGCCAGCATAGATGGTAAACCAAATAGAACCAGGTACTTCACATAGAAGAACTGGACAAGGGCCAGAGCCAGACCACCTGTGGTAGAAAAAAAGAAAAAAAAGTACATCAGATTAAAAAAATAAAATAAAATGTTTAGATGGATCAATCTCACAAAGCATCTGCATTAAGACTGTTCTGCAGGCTGCCCACAATGTGTCATATTTATCAATAATGAAAAAAAATAACAATATGGCAATATTGCTTATATTCATCTGGTTCTGAAAGTCAACTAAATTCTGTGATGATAATGTTCAGTTGAATTTATCATTACATGCATCTAATTTACAGTCTAGCATATTGGTGAGTATTTGAACTAGTAGAAATGAAATACAAGTCAATGTTTGACAATTTCTTGGAAATAACAAACCCCAAAACTTTATGCAAAAACTTACCCAAAGCCCATGGCGGAAGAATTTCCAAGTAGGTCACATTAGTCTGAATGGAATGCATGTACATCATATGGATCATGTATTCTGCAATGAGCCACCATAGTAGGATTCTTCCTGTTCTGACTACCACATAGCTAAAGACACCTTCCATCCTGTCACTGTCATCAGCAGGCCTCTGCATCTGCAAATGGAGAGGACTGGCATGATGCTGAGGAACAGTACTTATAAGTCAATGGGTACCTGAGTCAATTTCTGATATGAGACACAATTAGATGAACAACAGCTGTATCAATGTCTACTAAACTGGACCAAAAGTACATTTTCTTTAGTTGATTCTGTTCAGATCATACACACGATATTATCCAAGCAATAGATTTGTAAATAGCCACAGATCTTGTGGTTAAAGAGGTGAGCTGCAATCCGCATCTTTAGTTCAATTACCTGCTGAATATAGTCTTTGTAAGTGATAATTGGTCCATTGTAGAAAAAAGGATGATAAAAAGTGTATGAAAATAACCAAAAGAGTTGTACGATTCCTCCTGGTTGTTGGGGGCACCAGCAATGCTCAAGGCTGAAGCTGATAAAGCGTAGACCACAGACAGCAATACTGAAGAGAAGCAGATAGTACTCCTCCTCTGTCTGATACCAGGCTCTCTGTTTCATACAGTAGAAAGACCAATCATTACTAGCAAATCCCTGTTAACATTCAGAATGACGAATATGTAGACATATTGTTCTGGATATACAAATTTGTTTCTGAATTATATGAGGTCTGTCTTCTTTCAACAATTATTTCAGTAATAGAGTCTGACCATTATGACATGAGTGTAGCTGCCCACCCATGACAGTACTTGTTAGGTCGAATACAATAAAATTATGTTATGTCTATATTTTGGGTGTTCTGTTATCTCAGTGTTAAATGCTTCCATGACAACACAGACCTTTAAGCCGGAGAACATTGCTCCGTGTTACAACATATCCCTCAATTTTTGAAATTTTCTCATGTGCTATGGTCATAGAATATTGGCCCTGCCTGGCCAGCTGATTGAAACTCTTTTGTACTTGCGCCCCCTTGTGTTACTTTCAAATATGACATGCTTCACGGATAATCATATGTCACGCCAACCAATCCCAAAAAACAGACAAAAAGTCTTAAAATTTGAAAATCATGATAATCAATAATCACAATACAATAATGATGTTGTCACCTATTGGTTAAGACGCAGTATAAGAATTTAAACACACATATAAATTAACAATTATTATGAACTTGCTACTGAAACCCACCTGGATCTCTTGTAATGGCTGAATGTAAAGAGTTGAGAGTAAGAGCAGGCTACAGACCCAGGACAGAGCAGGATTTCGCAGCTGGGCCACGAAGAAGGACAGTCCCAGATGTAACAGGAGCACACTTACACCTTTAACCCCTAATATGCTGTTGGCTGCAATGATGCCATAGACTGTGAGCGCTGGCACCCAAAGCTGTTGGAGGAACATTGAAAATATGCTGAATTTAAAAAAATCATCCATCCATCCATCCTTCAATTATATATGCTGCTTATCCATGTTAGGGTCGCAGTGGGGCTGGAGCGTATCCCTGCATCAATGGACCAAATGCAGTCTATAGCAATATAAATGTAACTGTTGCTTCCTACCTTGGGGTATAAAGTGTTGATTAATCGAGAAATCACACCGTGTCCGATCAGAGTCCACAGCAAAGACTTCTTAGCCCATTCACTCCAGAAACTCCACTCAAAGTCTGTGGGATCCTGATAAAAATAACCAACTTCAGGACTTGTAAGTGACATGTATGTAACACCTGAGGTAATAAGACAACCTTGAACAGCAAAATTTGTGGAGCAAATACACAAATGAAAATGAGATTCTGTGCAGTGAACTTACCAATCTACTTTATTGTTGAATTGCATCATAATGAATGTTTAGATAAACAGCAACCTCAACATCAAACTCACCCTTTTAAAATCCTTTAGAAGGCCTTTTCCCAACTGGAACTCTCTCTCTAATCCTGCTTCATGTTCTGAAGAGAGAAAATGTGACCGACAGACATTCAAGATCATCTATCCTCTATCAACAATATAAATTTTCTATTATCAAATCCTACCTAACCAACCTTTGGAGAATCTATGCAGTTCGCAGAAAGAGTACAAATGAGAGCCAAAGGAAAGCACCCAGTAAGCAACGATCTCTACCCATGGCAGGGGTGCCACATGGGCTTTTAATTTAGATGTCATCAGGGTTATGCCAGTGCTAAAAAAAGTGAGAAAGAGGAGATAAGAGATACACGCAAACACACATTTGAACTAATTAAATAATGACAGCAGTACTGGCCACTATCCATGTGTGTGGCAGAATCTGGAGTCATTCATTCACCATACCCTCTATTTAAATGCCTTTATTATACCTGTTGGTTTTGTGAAAGACCTAACATGGCGCCATATTGCATGGCATTCAGTGTATAACAATTATTCATTATCATTGTTAACGTACTTTTTCACTTAAACTGAAATAGCAACAGAAAAATGGTCACTATTATGAAACCATGTTGCTTGTAATGATGCGTGAGGTGATGATATCAAGTCATTCGCAAACATTATGGTGAAGTTTTTATCACGGTTCTGTCTACGTATAATGTAGCCAACCCCTTAGCATTTTAACACATTGACAGGAGTGTTACTATTGCCTGGAAACTTGCACATTCCGCCGAGGTACCAGCTAGCATTGGTGATTACGCACACGTCACTATTTGACACTTTTTAACTTACCTAAACATGTCCTGTACATTGTGCTGGTTTAAAACGTTTCAACTACACACAACAACTCCATATTGAAGACTATAGTGAAGTAGACAAACGGACGACATCATATCTGTGCACCGTACAGTGAGCGAAGGTACTGATTTCTTCTTCGGTTACTTCTCCTTCTGTTATTGGTGGGTGGACTATTTCTGTGCAATACTCTGCTGCCCTCTTCTGGGAGTCAAGACGAACTACTCTACAATAATACTCCAACAAACACTTATGGAGGTTTCTGAACATGTTTTCATTGCTTTTATTTTTTTCATGTTTTGAC
Organism: Brotula barbata; assembly: GCA_900303265.1. Taxonomy (NCBI): domain Eukaryota; kingdom Metazoa; phylum Chordata; class Actinopteri; order Ophidiiformes; family Ophidiidae; genus Brotula; species Brotula barbata. The sequence continues at coordinate 23,223 of OMNV01001910.1, forward strand.
TTGTACGGTTCTCTTTTAGTCGTCAGATTGCTTGTTTTTATGTCTTTAAAAAAATAAAAATAAAAAACCTGCTGGCCAGGTATTTCCTGGCTAGTCACCAAGCTCTTTACTTTGGTAACACAATGTAGAAATTATAGTCATCAATTGGTAGCTTTCTACTGAATTATGTGCATTTGACTTTTTAAAAATATTTCATTTACATTGTACGTGGATGCTTTTCCAATTGTTTTTTGGTACCATTTAAGGTGTAAAATTTAACCTGGGTCTTATTGTGACACAGTCTGTTAGCTGACATTAACATCCAACTCTAATACTAACCCTGAAGCACGAATGAAGAGGGTCCAAAAGTGTACAGTGGATGTGATATTCAATCCTGATACATTACATCCAAATCTCATCCTCCATAATGATGGCAAACAAGTTCACTGTGCAGACAGCCAATAGAGATTTGATGCTAGTGTCTGTGTCTGAGGAATATTTTACTTCAAGGTTCAGATTAAGGGAAAGCCTAAGTGGACATTTTGCCAGACAGTCAATCGAAAAACTGTGAATTTTCTAATATTCTTCCTAGTGCTTGTTATTGTAGTAACAATACAATTTACATTTCGCATCTAATGTACTCTAACAATAAATACATCATGTTGAGATACCACAAATAAATGTCATCAGAGATAAAAAAAAAAAAAAAAAGCTTTTACAAACACTAAATACAAAAGTCCATGCCTGTTTGGTGAATCAAATGTCTTTTATTTTCTGGTGTTAATGAATATAACAATTATTGGATTGGATCTCAGCCCAGTTGATAATTTGAGGAATAGAACCTCATCTTGTATAGGTGTTCTTTTGTGGTAATTGATGGCTAGGTATATTTACAGGTATATTTTACTACTTTTACCTCCATGCAAAGACACACACAAAAAATAGTACCTTATAATAATAATAATCACATTTTCAAAGGGATTACTACAGTTCAAAGGAGTTTATTTTGGTGAAACTGTGGATGGTACAATATCTTTATGGATCAGCAACTGATTCAATGAATGAATCCTGAAGAACATATGTTTAGCACAACCAAAGGTCCAAGGACCTTAACAACATGAAGAGCTCTGGGAAATAACAAAAATTGCAAGCTGAAGCACAACTACTCTGGAACACTATGGCATCAAGACAGCTTGTACAAAGTAAAGGTAGCATAAAATTATCCCACATACATGTCTCCTTCTTTCCTCATTAACAAAATGCACAACCTCACACCAAAGACTTCTATATTTTCCACAATTTGAGGGCGTGGTTAGACTCAACTTATGAAGCTGTGTGCTGTAAAGACTTTTGATTGTTCATCACCCCATACCATTTACATCTTGTCTGTTTGCCTTGTAACCACATACTGATCAGCAGGATAATAACACAATTGGATTTCATGTATGCAAATATCCTCACTGAGAGTTTCGACTTCACCAGTAGAACAGTTAACTGTAAGCTCATCTATCAGGCGTGTGCATGCGTACTTGTATGCATGCATGCAAGCTTGCATTTGTGTGTGTTTGTCTTTGTTTTATGAGTGTAATCACAGTATTTTTCACAGCTCATCCGTCTCTCCGTCGAAAGGCACGGCATCCGTCTCCATCTGAATGCTGCTGGGGTCGATGCTGCCCATCCAGCCAATAGGAGTGCGGTTAAAATCAGGTCGGCAGCCAATCTCTTGCTGGTACACTGTGGGTTCAGACTCCTGTTTGACCGGCTCAGTTTCTGGTAGTTGGAATTTCATGAGCTGCAGGGCCTTCTCGTAGCCACCGAAGGGCATGGCACTCCTAGCAGAGCAAGGAAGAGGATTAAACCGCTGTCTGTCATGAAGCATTTATAAATTAAGGAACTGACTGAAGTACCTGTTAAAACATTTATATTTGGGGAAATCCTTATGATCAATGGGACCTGGCATTTGAGATTTCAGAGTGGCTATCAGACTCTCATCACCCTTCATGGCCTTCTCCCATGGTGACACATACGTCTTCACAATGGTCAGCTTCTTAGATGAGGAACCTCCTGAACCACCTGTGTAATGAAAAGATATGTGACATACTTACATACAAAAGCCTTTGGGTAGAATAAACAGCTACTGGAGAAATTTATCTATAGCAAAGCTTCTCTGCTTTGTTATATGTTACAAGCCACCAAATCGTCATCACTAGTTCATGGTCTTAAATTGACAGTGTGAATGGAGGATTTGGAGATATTTCCTGCTCCGGTGATGTGGCCATAGTATAAGCTATAATATGACACTGCGAGATATTCTGATAGAAAACACAAGGGACGTGGCCTGAATGTTGTTTACATATATTATTGATTCATATATGTAAATCCATATATTTCTCTTTGTCTATGTTCTTTTGAACAAACATTCATATTAGTAACACAGTCGACACAACAGGAACAGTAACAACATTAACAGTAACGATAATCTCTGTCAAAGTAAATGGACACCCACCTTTCAGTGGAGACCATTCAATACCTCCCGCTCCCACTCCACCTTGACCTTCGCTGCCTTTGCCTTGTCCTCCTGCACCTCCCAGTCCTCCTGCTCCACCTGCTGCACCTGTGCCACCTTTGCTTCCTGGCTTTGGTGGGGGCACTGGGGGCCCCCCTGCACCCTGCGACCCTACCAAATGCAGCTGTACAACAGTTTTACCAATAACGCGCCCACTTGCATCCACCATCTGACCTCCCATCTGACCTCCCAGACTGGGAACAAACTTCTGGAGGTTATCCTGGAAATTAAAATGGTGAGAACAGATCAGTATGGATGAACTGATCTAAGGCTGCACCCCAAACACTAAATACACATCTGTGAACGCAGTCTGCAAGTTATTTTTCTCAAAATTGGACATTTCTTCAAACTTTGCCACAATTAAACATTGACTTTAGCCATGGGTCTTTTCATGCAATTTCTTGGGGATCTATTTACTTTATTTATGTTAATCATTATTGTTGGAATGAATTATCATTGAATTAACGTTCCTGTGAAATTTTAAAATGGAAACCTTACCATAGATTCACTGCAGAAGACGTCGGGATCGTTCTCATAGATAAACCTCTCCACCCTCTGCTTCCTCATCTTGAACATCTTTGAGCCTCGGTTCTTCAGCAGTGAAAGCTCTTCCAGCATGATGTCTTTCGGAGTCCTGATCTTTGTTCCCAGGTCGAACTCTGATGCCTCTGGCTCTGACTCGTACTCTAGGTAAAAAGGACGTCCAAGAAAATTGGAGACTTTATAATTAACTTGTCTTTCTTTAATGAAGAACTTTCAGAGTGTGATGCGAAGGGCTCAAAAACATTGATTACAATTCATATTCTATCACAAAATAATAAACTTGATCTTGGAAATCTAGATGGTTGGTCTCATATTTTTATTCATATTTTATAGCTTTACCATCTTGAGTGATGTGTGACAGATCAGTTATGATCTTTGTGAGCCTTTTCCTCTTGCTTAGGGGGGCAGGTGTTCCCAGAGGCATTGCTGCAGTGCAAGAGGAGAGAATATGTGTTAGATGTAACAATAATAGAGCTTAATCCTGGTCGCAAACACAGAAATAAAAATAATCCCAAGAGACTCTTACACATGCACATACTCAATATTCAACTCATGTCCTTGCAAATTAAAGACTAAGAAAGATTAAGATGCTTTATCATACCATACAGTCCATATAGATATTGTTTTATTTCTTAAAAGTAGCTCCAGAGAGTTTTGCTTGATGCCACATGTTAAACATTAACAATCAAAAAGAGCCCAAACACAAAACATTCATACTAAGTAATAGATTTCAGTGCATCGATAAGGATTTATGTAGCTTAGATTAACCAATAATGCATCCAATTAGACTTTAGTTTTCAATCACTTCAAATCAATCAATCAACATGAGGTTCTAAACTTTGTATTCCGTTCATTTATTAAACATCATTATTGACATCATCATTCTCTGAAAATGAAATCATGTGACCTGAGCGTATGAGACCATGATCAAACGGACAGATGGGACAGACAGACTGACAGACAGCATGGGCCATGCTCATTTTCAAGTTCAAGGCTGGGGTCAGTGCCCTGAGATTCCCCACATTCCCATGGCAAACAGATGTCTGGCCTAAACATAAACAGAACCACATCGCGGTCCATACCAAAATCAGTAAATCAATCCAATCACTCACAATCTTTTGATAATATTCTAAATCTGCATGGTCAAATGTGGGTGGGGAACATAGGAGTAATGCCTCCTCTGTCCACACAGACTTAACAGAGGTATCAACTGTTGGAAAACATAAACATTAACAGTTACATTTGATATAATGTTCGCTGCCTCCCTGGATCATCATTGTATCTAGCTGTTACATTATATTATGTGTTTATGTTACACTATTTTATGTCTTCTAGCATGACCTTCGGTTTTCGTCAGTTTCTTTAAGGCCCCAGCAAGTGGCAAAACATCACTTCACATCTACTGGCTGTAACATAACCCACTGCATCTATTTTTAAAAGCCATTTCCAGCCAAGACATTTTAGCAACAAGTAATGGCGTCATTGGACTATCAAATGGGCTCGACAGAACCCATAAGGACACGGCAGACAAGTCCATAAAACAGTTGTGAGGGACTATTTGACCGTCTCTTAAAATCTGAAAGAGCGCTGTAGTGTTTGTGATCACAGATCTCCACAAGAGCATCTCAGGAAACCATTTTTATTTCCAAGGGATCAGAAACTAAGGAGTCCTGGCTCTCAAGTTTTTAACACCCCCCCTGCTCATCTGAGTGTTCCCGTCAGGGTTTAGTGACACCATATAAAATCTCTGCAGTGCTCACAGTGAGGGCTGGTCAGCACATTCTGTCATTCCTCGGTCATTTTAGGATGTACCGATGTAATCTAAAAGCAGCAAAGTCAACTCTCCAGCAATTTTTAATGACTTATTTAAGCATTCAATGTCCACATGATCAATAAGGGAGCTAGGAAATTAGCTTGTGGGTTTACTGAGTTCCGTTTCCATTACTTATTTTTCCATTTGAGGAATTGCTTCAGAGTATATGAAGGGGAAGCTGCTGTACGTGTCTGGGGAAGCTGCTGTACATCTTTGTTCCCTCTCTACATTTTGCATTAGCCGGCTTTTGGTTAAGCTTATGTCCAGCCTGGTTAGTAGAACAAATTACAGTGTTGATGTGCAGATCCACTCACCGGTTTATTGTTGTAATCCTGGGAAGAGAGATAGACCTATAAATACCAGAGAAGAAGACAGCCAAAGTTCAATGGTGATGATCTTGATCACAAGTTTACAAATCCCTCAGTGCCACTGACCCCACGTATGGCTGGACACAGGTCCCGGGAAGTGCAAAACCCACACTAGGCTCAAAATGCAGATCTTCCTGAGGGTTGGGGGTGTGGGTTGCAGCAGTGTTGGTGTGAAGAGGGGAGGTGGAGGAGGTTGAGGTTAGGAGTATGAATAGGAGTTGGGGAGCTGTTAAGGCGGGGGAGAAATCTCTGTTGGCTAGCTGAAAGTGCTGATGGGGATATCAAGAGAGCAAAATTATTCTCACAGATGGTTCTAAAGTCTATATTTAGTAGCCAAGAACGAGAGGAACAGAACGGAGGGCTATAAGATAGGTTATAAGATAGTCTCAAAGGAATATGGGTGTGTTTGAGGTGCACAGTGATAGGGACACAAAGTGAGTGCACAGGACATATTTGATCTAAGGATACATCAGTTTATACTTTTGTTAGTGAGGGGATTATGTGTTCCTTTCTCACGAGATTGTAATATTTTAATTTTTACCTGTTGACAGGACATGATGGATTCACGGCTGCTGTCTGATACTGAAGTTCACTACAAATGTTTGTGTGTCTAGACCAGATGATGATGTGAAATGTCAGAATGTGAGAGTTGTATGCATGCAAATGAAAATGCATACAAGTAAGTTTCGTTAACCAGTGGGGAGTTCACACCGTTATGAATTTTAGTAGATGTAGATGGAGTTTGGCGACCTGAGCAGACTCCCAGCATAACTTGACTTGTAACTTGAGCGCAGTGCAATGAGACCAAATAACTGGAAATACCTCTGAAGGCACGCAGGACCTTTCATTCCAAATTTAACAAATTCCAACAATATTAATTTGGTCCTGTAGAGATAATGTAAAACGTCATTTTAAAGCCTTTAATATTTTTGGTATATCCTGATAGTCAGTCGAGCCTGTACGTGAAACTCAATACTGGGTGTACACATTAAGCTGCAGCAATTTATGTCCTCCAAGTCTTCACCTTTATAATTAGGACTAGGAGGTTCCATTGAATGTGCAAGGGCTTCCTCTGATTGTGGACGGGCTTCTTATAGGTCTGGAAAAATGGAAATAATGGAATTCCTGATACTTCCATACAGTGGAAGTACATAGAAGTACTTAAACCTTTCTTCTTTGCAATTCATTTACAGTGCAGAAGAGCAGAGAGCATCACTCCTATATTCATAAATGATATGAATGATAATGAATGTATACACCGTATATTCATGTCCACACACTGGAACATCACAGAAACTTCTAGAGGGGCAAGAAGAGTGGAAATCTTAAACCTGGTTATTTCAGTCTGAATTCATGAATTCACCATACAGCCCATAAGTTAAAAGGCATCTTGAAAACAGACATGCATAGAAAAAAAAACAGTATTAAAAGTAAAAAGGGAGTTTAAGGGGGAGAGAGAGGACAGAGATCATCAAAAAAAGCAGGGGAGGAAGGAAACACAATGTGGTGTTTAATTTATACATGTATCACTAATTACATTTCTGACCCTACAAATGATCATCCGGGGCTATCTGGAAACTACAAAATCAAATAAGTTGTGCATTTAAATTAAGAGCACATTCTTAATTTCAATGGTGTGACCTTCACTCGAAACAGCCTACTGTCTGAATATCAACGGCCCTATATATAGGACCAAGGCCTGCTCTGAGCGTGGAGGTTGGACACCAAAAGCGCTCTGACTGCAGGCGCACACATGCAGTTTGAGCTGCCATAGGTTAGCATCTGTTAGTCCACAGCACCACTAAGTGGCAAATGGTGGTTATGGCAAAAATAATGCATTTTTAACACAAAATTCTGAGGTTTGTATATGAATTGGGCCATATTGGTTGCCCTAAAGGGTCTAGTTTAGGATACGAATGGGATAAAGAAATAGAGTACGCTACAGCTACGAGTCATTGTTAGCTTTGTGCTAGTTGAAGCTAAAGGGAGCATCTTTGTTCAACCTTAGCCTGTTTGTCTCTCCGCATTGAACCTTGGTTTACATTGGTCTAGGTCAGAGAGGGTTATATTTAGGATTTAGCTTCAAAGCAATATAGCAAACTCTGACTCTATGCTAACCTTGATACTCCTACCGAGTAAGCTAGATTTAGCTGGTTGCCTGGTTCCAATGGGTATAATGTTGATGATGGTACAGCTGTCATGTTTAGTAAATAAAGCCATTTTATTTTAGTAATTTATTCTGTCAGAACTAACTTATCTTATATGCAAGCATAAGTCTTAATTAGAGGTTGTGGAGTTGTACGCGTAAAGCAAAGACCATTCATGTTAAGTCTCAATCAAGTAGGGGCCAATAAGTGGGGGCCCTGCAGCCCAAATGTTCATACAGACAGAAACACTTGTTCGAGACATTAATTATATGGCTGTGTGTGTGTGTGTGTGTGTATATGTGCGTGTTTGCAAAAAATTATGGGCAGAGTGTTAATGAGAGACAGCAAGTCTCAGTTTCTTGAGAAAACTATATTTTTAATGATACTGCAGATTATCTCTCAGCTTTTATAAGTGTCGAATTTAAACACTGAACAATAAAATCAAACAAATGAGGCAGTTGAGAGGTTTTCATGTCAAATTTTATTTTTCTAAAATGTCTAATTATCAGTATAAAGCACTTACTTACCCACTTTGCAGTAACAATTTCACACATTGTGTTAAATCAAACCACAAACATTTATGTATTATATTTTACACCTCAACAAAACTATATCCACATTAATTTTTAGCCCTAATACTTAGAAAGATACAACTTTAAGAGAATGTATTATTTTTCAATCTTTAAATAAACTCAACTCGGGAACACAATCTCTCTTAGCTTTTTGTTACTTTGCGTATGCCTTTTTTGTACTCAACCATGACTTGCTCATGCTCTCAAGGTATATGTCTATTAAGTAGGTGAATACTTTAGACTTAATACCGCTCTTTATGCAGATACAGTGGCATAACTGTATGTATGTACCTCTTTCCATCTGCTTCCCCGGCTTTACTAACAAACCTTAGGTCCAAAACTTTCCTGGTTGTCCTCTATGGGCTGTGGATTACTAATCAAATCAAAATTCTCCGTCTTGTAGCATGCTACTACGTATGACCACCATCTCTATGAAATGGAGGGTTGTCCAAATAGAAAGTCCCAACTGATACCATCACTAAAACTTAAGCCTGTTCAGTCATCTGGCCTACCTTTATCTTCCTGACAACCCCAACAACAGCCACTCTCATGTCTCATGTCAAATACATCTCAGTCAATTTCCTTTTTCAACATATCAGATTAAACACAATGAGCAAAATAGCAAAATAATTGTTTCATCTGTGTTGAATGTTAAATACAGGTAAAGAGTTACACAATTCTACAAGTAGCACACTAATAGTAAGATGGTCTTGTTGTGCCCAAGTGACAATTTAAATCTGTAATATCCAGTGACGAGTGTACATTCAATGACATTGTGGGCACCTGTTGACTGTGACCTGTGCGAAAAAGATAGCAGGTTATAGTGAACTACAGTATTTAGCACAACCTCACTTACACTTTGCATGAGCAGAGCTTGTATTGTTAGAATTCCTCAATGTCCTTTTTAAAATATGTGACAATTTTCTGCTGCTTAGTTGGAATAGTAGCCCATAAAAGGTCTACATATTGTCTCCCAATTATACTAAATACTGGGTATGGTAAAAAAGAAAAAATGCACATCATTTAGTTGGCGGAATAGTGTGACATGTTCAGTGAGAAAAACCTTCTTCTGTCAATATACTGCAACCTGCACTTCAGTTCTTCAATCCTCTCTTTACTGTTTTTTGATGCGCTCGTATGGAACAAACAGCAACTTTTTATTTCCAGCAACTTCAGACATTTCAAGTTTCAAAGAATAATTCAGTATAGGCTCCGTTTAGATTTTAGATGCTAATTTAGTAGAAAAAAACTCCACAAGCCATACACAAACCTCCCCCAGGACAGGCATATCGTTTACTTTACAGCTGTATATATGATAACATCCTTCCATAATTGTCACTCAGACTCATGTGTTAAGTATCATTCGTGTTAAAGCACACTTATTTATTTCGTTAAAATGAGCCTTAGCATAACAGATAGTATGTGAAGCTCTCAAAGTCTGGTAGAGACTTATTACTGTTCACACTGTCCTCCCGGTCTCCAGACGTGGGACTGAATGCCTGCCTTGGTGGCAACAAAACGAGGTTTGGGCACTTGTACAGGGTTGGGCTTGACTGGGGGTAAGGAAGCAAAGATACTCAGCTCAGGAGCACTCTGGAACAGCTTGGCTGCCTGGAGTCCGGTGTTGTATGACACTGGAGTATAAGGTGTGGGGATTGCAGGGGGCGCCGGATTAGGGACAGGGGTTGAAGAAAATTTGGGGAGGTTGGGCAGGCCAGTTGGATAGGAAGGAGGGAAGGCTGGGAATGAGGCAGCGGGTGTTGCTGGTTTTGGGGGAGGAGCATGGGTTGGGATTAAAGGAGAAAGAGGTGGTGAGGTCATGTCAGAGTGATTCAAACGTTCTCCGAGTGTGGTGGCTGAACGTGGTGCAATTACTTTGAGGGCCAAAGTGGGAGCTGACATGGGTGTGGGTGTGGAGAATCTCTTCACCTCGTAGACACGGGCTGTTTTGAGAGGGATCTGTTTGGGTGAGATTAATGAGCTTCCCACCATTGTTGTTTGTTCACCCAACTGTTGCCTATGGGTCTGGTAAGAGGGCATGGCTGATAGATTAGCAGCACTACCCCCATAGTTGAACATGGCAGGGTTGAGCTGGTATGGCTGTCGTCTCATGAAATCCAGCGCTTTGATGCCCTCTCTCTGGGTTCCTCCTCTACCTCTGCTGTCTATCTTGACTGTATCTCTCTGGGGTCCCACAGGGATAGAGGGCCCCAGGAGTGGGTTGTACCCAATGGGTGGAGGGGCACGGACATTGGGGGAGTACTTCCAATTAGAGGGGAGGGAGGGATCCCGTGGGTCAACCAATTGAGGAGAATAATGTGAGGTCACTTCCTGCTGGTAGGGGGTCTCAGGTGGAGTGTCAACAACGTACATACCCATGCGGGTTTGTCTACGTGCAAACAGCTGGGCCCCTTTACCCCCTGCTTGAAGAATCTGTGGGGCTTCATGTATAAGCCGGGGTTTGGGTGCCACCGGAGGAGGCACCCTCCCTGTGCCTGCCTCTCCAAACCTTTCTTCTTCTCCACCTTCGTAATATCCCTCAGGGGCTGGGTGGCCAGATCTCTGTCGGACAGATCTGTCATCCAGATTCTGCACCATAGACAATAGGTCGGGATTGGGGGAGTTCTTCTTGACATCTGGGATTATGAACATAGGTTTGGGTCTGCCACCACGTCGTCGAGCCTCAAGTAAGACTCCTGTACGCCCTGTTGGCCCATGAACAGGGGTTTGGGCTACAGCCTCTGGCTGAGGAACCACGGGCCCTATAGCAGAAGGCACTGTAGAGAACTGCATTACAGGTGGCTGGTATACTGGCAGCTGAACTGGAAGTGGGGCTGGATCAGATGATACAAGAGGTGATAGAGGAGGCTGGGATAAAGCAGCAACAGGGGGAGGAGCTATTTGTGCATGTGGCATTGGGGGTGTTGGTGCTTGAGACAACGCTGGCATAGACACTGGAGGCACATTTACAAATGGAACCTGAACCGGAGGCACTGATGGGGCTGCCTGCATTTTCTTTACAGAAGTAGAGGTGGCTGGAGGCGGCACGGTAACAGGAACTTCTAATGTTGGGACAAATGGACCTCTAGGTACAGAAGGTGGCGAGGACAACATTAAAGGAGGACCGGTTGGCATTACTGATGAAGCATTGGTGGCTAGCTCAGTAGCAGTAGAGAATTGTGGAGGCATAACAGCTGTTGAGGCAGGACGCTGGGATGCCTTTGTGATGGGCGGACGGAAGGCTACAGGGGCAGTTGCAGCTCGGATGCTTATGAACCCAGGTGTGAAAGGACGTGCAGTTCTGTTGAGAACATTACTGGCAGGTAGTTCAGGTAATGGTGTCTCAGTTGGTGGTGTAGGACTAGTCAGGATAGTCACTGAGGCTGTGGCCGGTTTGGGTGCCACAGCTGGAGGTGACATCATCATGCTAGCTGTACTAACCGTAGAATAGGAGAGATGTCCATTGGACATGCCTTGGGCTGCAACAGCAACTGGGGCTTGAGAAGCCAAAGGCTGTGCCTCTTGCTGTAAGGCATTAGGGGAGGTTGGTATCATCTGCTGAAACTCTAGATTTGGTTGAATATGGTGTTGTACGTCCACATGCAGCTGATTCATTTGAGGATGCGACAGAGTTTGAGATTGGGGAGGTAGCTGAGGCTGTGCAGCCTCTACCTTCTTGGCATGTTCTGCAGCCCTCTTCCTTTGCTGCTCAAACAACTGGGCACCCTTGCCAGTGGTGTCACTCAACCCAGGACTGGGAGCATCTTCTAGTCCATCCCCACGACCCTCAGATCCTGCTGTTGCCCTCTTCTCCAGCATGTCCAAGTAGTCGCTGTCCCATGTTGGGTCAGGCACTGACGAGAAGCCATCCTCATCAAACTCTGACTCACTACCAGGGAACACGCCGTCATCCTCCTGTGAATCCTCGCATCTGTCCTCATCCACACTACCAAAGCTGGTGAGAGTGTACTTTTTTGAGCGCTGCCGTCTCTTCTTGAACATTAATACCCCCTTCGAATGAGGGTTTGGAGCGTCAGTCAGTAAGGATGCAATTGTTCGACACTTGCTTTTGGCTTCCTTTACTTGCTTGTCCTGCTGAGTGTCCCCTCTGTTCAACTCTGCAAGATGTAAGAGCACAATAGCAGAACACATAGAAACAGCAGGATTCTGTTAACTCCAAAAACAGGTTATAAAACGTATATAATAGATATTAAATTTAAATCGTAAATAGATTTCAATTTAATTAAAAAGAAAAGAAATACAAGATCTATTAAGTATCACAGTTCTAGAATACAACACCTCTAAATAAGAAATGTGAATTGTGCTTTAATTCATTTATTACTATAATAACTTACCTCATGTTTAACTACTGAAATAAGAGAATTCTGAATGAACAGATTTAACAAAGAAAAGACTGTGACATGAGTCTAAATACAATCTAAATCCATCTCAACCATTATGCTTTCCGCTTGCATCAATCTCTTAAAATTCCACAGGAGCATTTGTGGAAAAATTCCTGGCAAGCCAGAGGCTTCTCACATTAGCTTGGATGAAGGATACATTTGCACATTATTCCTGACATTGTAACCTGCAACTAAACTGAATGTAGTTCAAAGTCAACGTTGTGTGATGCAGACGAGTGGGAGGAGAACTTCATATACTACATATACTTTGACTTCTTATGGTGTTTTCGTAAACATCCCAATAATATAACTCTAATTTGTTGAGTTTTGTGACTGGAGTTCCGAATTCGACGAGCTCAGGGTAGGACGTTGGAAAGCCAAACCTGAACTCAGTGAACAGCAAGGGGGTTTTACAACAGGATATTTATTCATGTTCCTAAAACAACCCGGCACCTTCAAATAGCTCACCACTGTCCTTTTCCTCGGCTGATTATGGATGATGGACAAGAAAACAAGTGGTAATAAAGGATCATTGTTCAGTGCTTCCGTTAGTTAATAGAGCGTATATAACAAGACTATTACATGATTGATGTTCACGTCCCTGTACATTCATGACAGGCTTTAGTCAGACTTATTGATATAAATCCATACAGATTTTAAAGATCAAGGTTACTGGTTCATATCCTTTAAGTCACTCAGTGGAATCAATTCAGGTTTAGGGGAGTACTAAGGACTATTTTTCGTTTGTGACGTACCATCTAATGGGAGTATTGATCTGATCTATGGGGCAACATCTCTGTGAGGTTCATTCTTTACTGTTGTGACAGTGGAATCAAAATATCTCCCAAAGTCCCTCAAAGAGTCCCTGCTTTGCTACATGATATCCACTGATAGCTGCAGATACCTTTATGAGCTCCCAAATTGTTCTCCGGGTTTACAGCACCACAGCACCGCCAGAGGTAAATATAGAAACCTATATCTGCCGTGTCCCGTTTAAGAGGCTCAGTGTAGGTTTACCTAATAAATTACTAAACTAAAGAAAACTAAGCGGTGGTTTAGTGTATCAGCACTTGGGGGTTTTCATGGTCAGACTTAACATGTGATGCTATCATTACCAATTTAGCGTTTCAAATGTTTGAAACTCTCTCTGTCTAATATCTCCAGACTGGCAAATGTTAGTTTCAAAATGCTTTTAGCGTATGAACCAACCGGGACCTTTGTCTGAAGCTCTGGTCCACTGTACCTCCTCAGATGAACTTACTGGCTTGCTTGGCCTTTTCCATATATGTTGTTGTAAGCTCCTCATCTATGGGTTTATTCACAGGCCCCACCATGGGCACAAGCTGGTTCCGAGAGCCCAGCATCAAGGCCTCCTTGGCCCTCTCGGGAGACACCAGTGGCACATTGGCTATCTCGATGAAACCACTGTCTTCTTCTTGTGCTCCATCCCGTGGCCCCTGGTCATCTGCAGAGGAGATGATGGAGGAGGTCTCAGTGGATGTCTGGGAGGACCACATTCCTGGAACAGGGGGTTGGTAAACCACCTCCCTCCGTGCCACCCCTGGTAGTGCCCCTCCTTCATCTCCTTCTCCTCCTCCCGCACGACTGTCCAACAAACCGGGATATACATTTGCATCTGGAGCGCTGTCATAGCCGCTCATCTCTGACGTCTCACCGCCCTCTGGTGAGGCTCGTCCTGATGGTTTCCCAGGGGTGGAGTTGCTGGGACTGCGACGTTTCTGTCGGCGCTGCCGCTCGTAACCTGCTACATCTGCATCGCTGTCAGTCTCACCGTAGTACGCCTCACTTCCTGGTGGAGATGTCAACCCACTGGTGTTGGAGGACTGGCTACGATGGACTTCACGGACTGGAGCATGGTGGGCGTGGGTCGGTGACATGGCACGCAAAGAAGCGCGGTACTCTTTGTCTATACGGGGAGATGGGGCTCGGGTCACAAGCACCACAGACTGAAAACCAGCAGGAGATCTACAAACAAGAGAATTATTGACATTGTTCAAAAATTTTGTCTTTTATTGTACTAATACTAATATGTAGTACTGTGTGATTTGTGATATTTCCTTTTGTTGATTTAAGTGTATGGACAAACGTATAACACTAGTAGGATCATAATGCTTTTGTGCCTCTGACCTTTTGACCCGGATGTGAAGTATCCCTGTGGAACCGTCGATGAGTTCCATGGCCTGGGCGTGGGATAACGTTGCACATGGCTGATCGTTGATTGATACCAGCTCATCCGCCTCTCGTAGCCCAGCCCTGCATGCCTTACTGCGTTTACGTATCTGCACAAGCAAAATATGATAAAGAAAAATAATAATAATTTGTTTTCACACAGACCAATAGTATACCCCCTTTATATTTATATACTTTGATATGAAGACCAATAATCTTGATTCTGATTAGAGATAGAACAACGTCTCCATGCTAATGGGTTGAGAGAGTGAAATCCTGGACGGTTTTTGCTGTCTTATCTTGCTTTGTGATAGTGAGTGGCACAGTGCACGTTTTATCCTGACAGCTGGATCTTGCTGCAGACATATGCCACATATTGATACACAAGTGGGGCACTCAAACACATTTAAACAGGGAAATGCCAGCCAGCGGCCATCTTCATTTGGTGCCCCTCTATTTGAGCCCAAAGTTTTGTCAACCATGACATTATGCAAGCACGACTGTTCCAAGTTTATACAAGTGATTTTTCATATTCCATGATAAATTTAAAGCAGATGTTTGATGTGACTTTAAGACAATGACTTATTGTATGAAAACATTAATGTAAGTTAATAATCCATGTAACAATGGGGTGATCGGGGTGCACGGGTTGACCTACTGTAATTAGTTTTCTTTTCAGCTATTCTGGCTTGCCTGTAATGAAATCCCAGGTCTCCATTTAGCTAAGCCTTCCAAAGTGGTCTGTGGCTGTTTGTGGTACAGATGTCAGTCATTCAGCCAGTTTGTCATGTTGTGGTTGCAAGGCATAACATTTACAAACCTATTGAATGCACGCACAGACACACACACACACCACGCTGACAGATATAAATACACACATAAAGGCATATAAGTACATCGTCATATGTGCGCACAGGCACAGAACTAGCAATTACACTTCAGCTCCGCCAGTGAAACCCCAAACTGCTCCACCTGTCAGGGACTGTTTAGAATGAATCCTGACATGATTGCACCTCTCTGCTCTCAGGGGTGAAGGAGCGTGCTTTTTTGGATGGTCAGACAGACACAGCTGTGTACTGCCCTAAAGGTTAGTTGGTGTCCTGTGGCTCCCCGTCGTTCTACTTGCCATCATTTGCTGTACAAGTGAGCTGAATGAGTGAATTAACACAACAAACATTTACAACATGCTAAATACCGCAACAGCAAAAGTAGTCGTTTTGATTGTTTTTGTTGAGACGGATATTAGTGAAAGATATGATTCTCTGTTTCTCTGATTCGCTGCGAAACAATTCAAAAAGTAAGATAGATGTTTAGAATGGAATAATGAGAGAGGGGTTTAGAGGGGTTTAGAGGTGTACGTGCAACACGGAGGATTTTCCTTTGCATGTGGCTTCACAGCATTGGTTTTTATGTTCTTCTTTGAACAGCAAGATATTGAGTTTGGCATATACAAAAATAGTGTATGAGGTTAATAGAGTATGAGGTTTTGAGAAGTATTGAGGTGAAACATACACCTTGGCTGACCCAATGACCTGCTGCTTCTAAACCAAAAATAGACACCTGGAAAAGAAATTTTGTCAACATAAAGTAAAAGTATATGGGATAGTATATGGGGTGTGTGTGAGCTATATATAGATTTCTGTAAATATTTATTTGAGAGTAATGTCAGAGTTAATTGTTACCCATAAATTTCAGTCGTGTCTGGGTTTAATGAAAATCCGTCCAGCCATGTGTGTAGAATGGTGCTATAATGTGCTGGAAAGACATCAAAATTTAATGGATGTAACAAAAATGTCAATAATTTGAAACCAGAAGATGTAAAATTGTGTGTCCTTGTTTATACACTATTAAGGCTGTGGTTAATTCTAACATGTAATCCAGATCATCCAGCTGATCACAATTAGAATCATAATGACACTGATGGCAATGACAATGATTACAAACGGGTAATTGTGGTCATTGGGTGTAGGCCTGTAAGCTACACAGTAACTTAATTAAGTCTAACAGACTAAATGAAAACTTCATCCAGTACACATATCACTTCCTAAATGGAGATCAGTACTCAAATGTGGATGGCTTCAAAATTCTTTTCCATGAAGAATTTTGCCCTAGAGAGGAAAATTGACCTGAGAGGCTTGGAGCCTTGAAGCCCAAGTATTAGCTTTCCCTAATTGTTTTTATTCAGATTGACTGCTAGATATTTGATTACCGTGTGAAAAGGTATCTCGGATACTGGATTGTAGTAATGTGTTACATTGGTGCGATCTTGATTACGGCCACGTACATCAGTGAAGAAATAAATTAACTTGGACTTCTGTGACTCATTCTGATCTGCTGTTACCACAGTGTGTGTCTGGTGAATCTCAGTTGAAACAGGGAACGGGGAATTGAACATCTTGCTGAAATGAGTCTGATATAATGGAAATATATCGAGTAGAGTGCTCACGGGTGAATCGCGTGCGGTATCTGCACTCGTCACTCAATAAGGAATATGTATTCATAGCCTATAAATCTATGACTCAAACCTGCAAATCATTTCTATTACAATGTCAGTGCATCACCATTCAAAGCTCTGGCCAAAAACAGTGATAGTACGAGGCAAGTGGAAACTACCATGTGTAAATCGTAGGTTTGATGAGCAACACTTTGGCGATTATTAAACACTGCGGGGTTTCACCGCTAACACTGCTGGGGGATACGCAGCAATACGGTTGTCCTACTTTCCGAGCTGAACTTGAAGTTTAAAGTTCACCCAATCAATCACCATTCTCAAACAAGAGGATGACTCATGTTCAGGCCACAAACCAACCGGCAAGGCAGCCAATATTCCATTTCAACTTCATGCACGGCTCCTCAAATCTCCACCCAATATATCTCAGCTGATGCTGCACTTTTCTATAAGCGTGACAGATTTTTCACCCAAGGAAGATTTTCCTTTAACTTCCCCTCAGGAAAACTTTAAAATGATTCAGTGAGCTGAGTCACTTGATGCTTCCTTTCCTCCATCCTGTGGAGGGACCTGTCTTACCTTAGCCACCTGGAGGGGCTTCTGGTGTTCCACACCTCCCTGCAAACGAAACCCCCATGGTGCTCCACCGGACAAAGTAATTATCACTTCCTCTGCGACCATTGTTCTGATCTCTTTCTCTCTTTTTGTAGCTTTTCTTCTTTTTCTTGATTATTTCCTGCTTCTTTTGTTAGTTTTTTTTGTTTTTGTTTTGGGGCCATCAGTGTGTTGGCCCCATTGTCATTGGTCAGGGCCCCCTCCAAGAGCTCTGACCTGCTCTTCGCCTGCCACACTGTCCAGGCGCTGACTTCTCTCTGACTCCAGTGCTGAGGCCAGCACTCACACCTGAACACACATACATTCACACACACTCCTCTGTGCACCCACCCATGCCCGGAGTGGGCCAACCGTCATAGCAAAGTGAGAGAGAGAAAAATATGGGATGGGACAGTCAGGGTCTGCTTACACTGAGGAATGCTGCTCCAAAATGAGTGAGGGGAGGGTCTAGTGCAACACTTGTCCTGTCACTCAGACCTCTGCAGAGGGTTGCTGATAGCCCCTCCAAAAATAGGACAGCACCGCCACCACCATTGTGCTGCCTTCTCCTCTGTGGACCAAAGGCAAATTATATTGTTTCATATCTGACGTTACAGTATGAAGGTCATCCGTGACCCTTTGCAGAGTCACAGCCAGTTCCTCAGATCTCAGGTTAAGATTTGTGGTGATGTGGCATCTCAGTCTTAATGAGTTTCATTCTATTCCTGCATTGGACTGCGCTTGAAACTGTACAGCGGCACACTTGAGCTGCAATTCCACACCACTAACTGAATGAGAAATAGTTTGACAGACAGGAGAATATAGAGGCTCTTCATCCTAACAGGCAGTTTTGTCCACTGAGCCTTATATTTTGAAACAAGAGAAAGGAGTGTTTGTATCTTGAAGAATGACAGAATAAGATACGTTGCTGCTATATCATTGAGAAAAATACCCTGATAAAAGTGTATATAAGTAGCCTACTGGCAGACCACAAATCAGATTACAAATGAGTCATTTTAAGACCAACAACAATTTGATAAAGTGGCTTCGCTGCTAGTTTTAGTTTTTCATAGTTTATCATTTCACAGCAGAGCATTTCTCTCGTGAAGATATTATTCAGAAATGACAGTGGCATGTTGATGATATCTCTTTTGTGGACAGGCTGATGTGGATTAACCTCACCACACAATGCTTTATCTTAATGCCCAGGCATCCATCATGAAAGGACCCCGCATTCTTGTACCAAGCCAAACTCTTGGATGTAGAAGGCCTACGTGAAAAGAGTCCTGGCGTTTCACACACACACACACACACACACACGCATAGTAAGTCTATTTGATGTTCGGTGGTTGGATATTCTAGCTTTATTGTTATATTAACTCAGTGATGAAAATATTTATCACGGGCCATCATATTTTTATCTGTTATTTTACTCATTATTTTCTTTGTAGTTTAGTTAATAATACTATAGTCCACTTTACCCATGCTCATGACAAACTATTATTTTATTGTTTGTATTTTTTTATGGAATTTTATACTTGATTAGTATCGATTTTGGACTTAGTTGTACTTTTATCCAGTGGTTTTATATACTATACTTTATGTTTTATGAGATTCGTTGTATTATAAAGAAGAAGCTGCAATACTCACATGTACTGCAGTAAGGAAATCTTTACTGGACTACATCAAGCACCACAATGGATGGATGATGATTTTAGATTGATTTTAGATGATTTTAATTCTACCACAAAAGTGTTTTTTTCGTGTTTGATACTGGTGCTGTAATATTAGATATCTTTAGATGGCTCAATATATTACACAAAAATCTCTTTGTCTGTCTGGTTGACTTAAACTTGCTGTAACCCTATGTTGAGTATGTTGTGTTCTCCTTGGACTTCTGATTCTGTTGATAGATGCAGGATGATCCCTTTTGCTATTAAAGCAACACAGCCATTATCAATGCTGCAGGAGGTCACCAGTGGTAGCTGCCTTCTTTGGCAGCCTTACTCTGCAGCTGTCTCGAGACCTCAGGATAGAAACCAAAAGCAGTTCTGGGCCAGACAACAATTTCATCCTCTCTTCCTGGGGACAAATTTAGATCTAACATATCACTGCCGATGAAAGCAGCAGCCCCAATGCACAGTTTTGACTCATCCAGATCATGTCAGATCGGTAGTTAGAAAGATGAGGAATATCTCAAGGAGACCAAAATATTGTAGCTTAATTGTAGCTACTACTCCCTCTAGTGGTGAAGTACAAGTAGTTGGCCTTTTGCTGCAATCATTTATCTTTTCTAAAACGTGTTATTGGTGTAAATACAAACCAGGGATCAGTTTTCAGTTAATATCATTATAAGATTTTTTCCTATTAATATTGAGAAATATCCTCTTTTAATGGGTCTTTAGTTAGGATTTAATAACCTAACTGGTCTGCAGTCATAAATACTACAAAGGCCGTAAAAAGGAATTTGCAGCAATATGTGTGTTACAAAGATCTTCCACTACAATCAGGTTAGTTGTTAAATCTTAATAAAATCTTAATTCTCTGCAGCAGTTTTGCAGAGAGGAAACAGCCGTTGAGGATGAGGAAGGTTGCAGGTCAATTTAAGAGCTACGATGGACAAATTAAGTCATGATGGAGGAGGATAGATACCAGCCCATTTTACAATCTGACAACCCGAGCACTGCTCTTATTAGTGGAGTTTTATTGATCGAATCCTTCGATAATTTATTTATTAACCATCAAAAAACCATTACTTAGGAGCGGTTCCAAATCAATTACTTAAGCAGTGTGTCTTGTAATACAAAAATGTTTACAGATGTTCATGTTAGGAAAGTTTGGTAGAAATTTATTATGTATACCTGCAAGTATTTCATTAATATTTACATTTATTCATTTAAAATTTACTATTAACATGTTGTGTAAGGCTTGTTTCCAGACCTCTGCCAAATGTTAGTATTAAGTCTGAATAATGTTAGGAATGTATTGAAAATCTGGGCTTTGTAAACAATCCTGTGCGATATGTAGCACAAATATTCAGGACTGAACAATATATTGTACTGGCATGTTCTCCAAAGATACACAGAGGGACTGCACTGCAGAAAACTGTGGCAAACTGAGGCCTACAACAAGTCAGGAAGAGCTCTGCTAAGTCACTCTGCCCAGGAAAGGAGTTGGCTGTCTTTCAAAGAAGGTACAGAGGTCAGATATGTAAAGGCACATAACCACACACATACACACACACACACATACACACACACAGTGGTGCATATGTTTTCCCCGAAATGTTCTCTATTGTGCACGGGCAGCTAAATGAGTTAAACTGCTGAATGAGGGTGTGGTAGACTTCCTGACTATCGCTTAACTCAGGAAGTGGAGGAAGAGGAGTGTTTTTTCCTGTGGACATGGGAGAGCTGTTAAACAAGGAAACAGCCTCTTTCCTATTGATCTCGCTCTATCTCCCCTTTTCACGTCTTTATGAGTTGTGTTTTGTTCCTTGACAAAACTTTTTATCTCTCATTTTACATAACAATAAGTCCAAGTGTAGAAAACACTTGGACTTGCTCTAATCTGTCCCTCCATGATGATCTGTGTAGACGACATGTAGTAACTCAGAAAATTCACTCTGTGAATCTAAGAGGACTTTTTATTGTGTAGCATTGTTGAGGGTGGATGGGGCCTCTAATAGTTCTAGGGCTTAAAGATGGACAGTTTA
The DNA here is from genome assembly GCA_900303265.1 of Brotula barbata. Taxonomy (NCBI): domain Eukaryota; kingdom Metazoa; phylum Chordata; class Actinopteri; order Ophidiiformes; family Ophidiidae; genus Brotula; species Brotula barbata. The sequence goes on from OMNV01001910.1 coordinate 44,562, forward strand.
ACAATCCAAATTGCCTGAATGGACACCATCTTTGTAATCATCTATTTAAATTCTAATGAAATGCTAAAAGTTTCCAAAAAACAGACAGATTTATTATTATGCAGTAAAATCTCAGCAAAGCTCATCACATCTAGAATAATGAGAATTTTAAGAGAAATCAAAAATGTTGGATTATTCAATTAGAGATTGTAGACATTATGAGACATTTAATACCTTTTCTGTGCAGTATATTGAATTATTCATGTATTAGTGATGCAGAAAGGCCCATTAAATCTAGCCAAGGTCCTTTAAGTAACTTTTTGCTCTAAATTTGCCACTTTGCCAATTCATTTACCAGCTTTAAGGACTTTTCTATTGGCCAACTTGCTTTCCTAGGAAGATCGCAACACACAGATTTATTGAGCAGCGGCAGCAGCAGCAGACACACACCCAGTGCCCTTTAACTGATGCATCTGTGCCAGCAAAGAAGACACTGCCAGCCAGCCATTGCCAGCTATGGCCCCCGGCTGGGATGAGGTGAAAATGAGACTGCCATACCAATAAACAAGGTGACGTAAGCCGAGCTATTAAAAAGGCCGTGCACAAAGGCAGCTGTGTATGGGTTTATTAAAAGCTAATACTGAAAAGCAGGATGATATTTATTGTGAAAATGTTGTTCACACTAAGTTGTCTCTGAGTGGGAATATTTACATTCAGTGTGTAACAGAAAGTAAATGACTATCTGTGGCATTTTTGAAAACCTTTGAAAATGGAATAGGATATTTTATGTATAACAGCTATCTGATGTTACATTAGCCGAACACAGCATATAACAGACATTAGTACTATATGATTTTTACTCATGCTCTTCTCACAAACACATTTTCGGTAACCTGAGAGAGCCTCACATTTTCAAAATGTCAGGAGAAAAGGTTGGTTTGAAGGTAATGTGTTTTTGACAATTTGCTGTCCCTTCTTCAAGTCCGTGAATCATCTGAATCAAGCTGTTCTTTGCCGAGAATTAAGCGAATTTTGTTCCAGTGGAAGCATTGACTAGGTGAATTCTGGCATGAACATCGTGTGCTATGGATTTCTTTTTGTAAAAACATTGTTTATTGTATTTTTGATTGGTAGTTAACATCTAAAATTCCAAATTATATATTATATTATAATAATGATAAGATGATAAGATTAGTGAGTTAGTAAGTTAGTAAGTTTCCACTTCATCGGCCTGACACACACACACACACAAGCATGAGATGCAAAAGTGGTTCTCGGGTTTTCATTCTTACCCTCAGATTTCACTAATAAATACCTTCCTTTCCCTGGATGATCATCTTGTAATTCGTTTTGGAATTCACACTGAAGCTGATATTCGACAGTTTGTTATTTGAGATGCTACCACCAGTCTGCCTACAGGGAGACGTGACATGGAGCAGCAGTTAAGAATGCAAAAAGCTACAGTACTTCCATTGTAACTTTTATCTGATTTGATCTCCCCCTCAATGTGCATGTATTATTCCTTTAATCCTCAGGGTGGCACTCTCCTCTGACTGCGCCACCTTAACCTCGACACACACACACACACAGACACAGACAGGCACAAATAGAGAATGAGAGCAGAGTGAGACAGAGCTCGTATGATCCTTTACATTTTTGATGAGTCAAAACCAACACTCAATCCTCTCAAGGGAATGGCCAACAGGATGGACTTTTATCAATGCAGGGCCATGGAAGTACAAAAAAAAAGAAGATGAGGATTTCAAAAAGTTTGCCAAAACTTTGTGAGTTTGACCTCAAGTCACCACGATCCTTTCTGTGTAGGGTTTATTTGATGTGAAGAAACCAAATGGATCACCGTCAGCCCTGCATAACCACTTCATCTCTGAGTGAAGTGAGAGGAAGAGGGAGTGGCTTATGGCTCTGCTGTCTGGAAAATGATCCTGGATTGACACAGCCAAGGTCACTGTCAGCATCACCTTCAGGGCCGGTGGGAGTGACAAGCTGTGTGATGTCTCGGGCTGCCAGGAAGACCACAATGCTGCAGGGAGATAGATGGACCTACGGACCACCTAGCCCCAGTTTACACTGTGTGTTTGTGTGTATCACACAGAATGGAAGTCAAATTAGCTGTCAAAATGACAGAGTTTAAATATGCATCATGCTGCCTCACATTGAAGACTGGTTCTGGGTGCTGGAGACCTGGATTGGCTGGATTAGAATGACATAGACATGTCCTCTGCATGTTTTAAAAGTCTAATCTGTGGACATTCGGCCACTCAACAATGAAAATATGACCATTTGCCAACCAAAGGAAGAGGGCCCCCCAGGGGAGGTTTTCTCACCTATCGTCAGTATCAATCACAGCTTATTGGATCAAAGCGACAAACGCATATAAGTAAATCTTAAGAAAATGCTAATTTTGCTAGTTTTGATGGTAAGCAGGTAGTGGTTTTAAAATGATGCAACATGATTTTCAGCACAGTTTAAAATGTGTTTTGCTTCATAAACTTTTCCACACAGTGCCATGGATCCATATAATTGCACCCAAAAAACAACATAAAATAAAGAAAAACAAAACCAACCAGGGCTTGAAAATGAAAGTCCATGTGTCATAACACACACACACAAACACAAACACACACAGTCCCTCACTTTGGCCTAACAGAGTGGCTGCAGGTCGAGTGAGTCACTTATTCGTCGTCATGAATAAATCAAACCCACTCTTGCTCTTTTCTACTCTCACACACTCTCCCTCAGTTGTTCTGTCCACACAAAGCAAGGTTTTCCCAGTGGTTTAAGTTTTGGGGCCACATTTTGTCACTGTGCCAAAGTCCCTATAAATACTGAGCTTTAAAAAAACATTTTTATTTAGT